>JANVCQ010679707.1:0-15020 GCA_025531925.1 Erythroxylum plowmanianum | reverse complement strand
TATAAATTGTTGCGATTTATTAATAAGTGAATTATGGAAAAGAAAGGTAGGATTTGTGGTGAGTGATAAGATGTTTTGAATATGAAGAATCGTATGAATTGAGGTTTGAGTGTTGGATGAATTTCAATTGAAGTTGCTTTGAATGAAGTTGAAAAAAAGAGAAAAAAAACACTATATCTATTTGGATTGGTTTAGACCCAGTTGTCTACGTGGAATGATGTAGCTCGTCTTTATAGTTTTTCAACTTTTTTAAAGTATGCGAATTTTTGATGTAGGAGTTAAAAGTTTTGGCCTTAAGTTTTTTGATTTTTTTGATTTTCGCCCACGTTTGTTTGACGAGAAATTTTGCGCACACGCTTTATGATTCCAAAGGTTGGGCTCCGGAAACGGGGTCCCAACATTTTCCATGTGAAGGTTTTAGGTGAACAATAGCTTGGACCAAAAACTCCAAAGTTTATTGGTCACATCAAGCTACAGTGAGAGGGCGCAAAAAAGAGAACAGAAGCATCTCCCATCGTCTTCTGCAACCGCTCCCTCCAACTTCTGCCTCAACCAACACCTACGTTGCAACCCACCAACTCACGTTTCTGCTTCACACCGCCGGCTTCTTCGAAATGCCCAACTTTTGTGCACTGCTTCCTGCCATCGACTGGTCTCCATCGTCGCCTCGTTTGACTCGCATCATCAATAGGAATTTAATCACCCTAGCGATGCCAATGATTGGTATCACTTGTCGCTAGTGGCGTCGCGAGCAACCCACTGGCGTTGCTAGCAATGCCAGCATAGGCGTCGCTGACAACCTAGTCATTTCTCACCACAAATGGGTGATGATTCAACAAACTCAAGGCAGAAACACCAAAAATTTTAAATCCAAAACAAGGGAACATATTGATTCGTGACAGAAGGAATCGTGCATAAGCAAATGTAGTAATAGGCAGAAATGCAAACACAAAGAAGCACAATACAATGCTGTTAACCCAAAAAAAAATTCAGATCCAAATAATAAAGGCGGTAGAAAAATAGGGATTTCGACGAATAACTCAATCAATTTCCAGAACTCAAAATGCAAGGTACACAAAAAGCAATTTTCAGAACCATCATATATGCTCTCCAAGGTATAAATTTTTAAGAAATTAATTGTCCCGTATGAGGTACAACAATTGTAATGCATAGATGGGCAGAACATACGTAAACTGAAAACAACAATTTCCAGAACAGACAAAAAACAGCCACGAAGAACAACTCGTAAAAACTTTAATTTTTAGACAAATCAATAACAATTAAGCCTCTAATTCAATATTAACAATTAAAAGAGGCTCTGATACCACTGTTGGAATCCATCTGTGATAGAATTACGGGCGCAACGAAAAATAAAATTTTTTACGGATTCCAAGCGGATCCTGATAATTGAATAAACTTGAATGAAACATAAAACGATTTAAAAATCGTACCTTGTTTGCTTTTCTGTTGAAAAATCTCTAAAAAAATTCGATTGATCAATCACAAGCTGTTCAAGTGTTCAGTCTATGATGGTATCAACATAGCAATTCTCAAATTGCTTTGCAAGGAAGAAGACAAAAAAGTGATAACTTTTAAAAAGCTCTATCCCTTAAATAGAAAAAAACCATAACATTCTTTTATTAAAATTGAATCTTTTTAATTATAATTAAACTCAAATTTTAATTATAATTAATTTAATTTTAATAAAAGCAAATGTCTCATATTTGATCATCAAAGTTTCTCAAACTTTATAATTAAGTCCAACTTAATTAAATTGATTTTTCTTTCACAAATTGCTCTTTGATGTGTGATCCATTAGGTTCCTAATAAATTGACAATGCTTATAAATTATAATTCTAATTCATAATTAGAATTGGATAAATTAAAATTTCTTTTAATTTATCTTTAATTCTTCAATTAAATAATTCATAATCATAAATCATGATTGACGTCTAGTAATATGTCATAATTATCTAAATATTAGGAATGTCAAAGTGATGGACTTAACCTGTACATACATGACTATAATGTATAATTTAATCCTTTTGTCATTCAATATTCTAATTAGACAAAGTATGGAAATATTATCTACTCTTATCATCCAATCATGTTCGTTCTTGCTAATTAGTAATTGATTTATAATTGAAATTTGAAAACTCTTTTTTAAATATCAATTCACTCTGGCCAGAGAATTTCATAAATCATTACTAATCAAGAGCTGTAGAATATTCTCTCTAATTACTTTAGAGTGACAAATCCTATATTAACTTACTCAATTATCTACATATGGTTCATATTCTATTCAATTACTACCAACTGAATTATTCTAGGACGATTCATAAGTAACATTAAAACACAATAATTCCCACACTAAATACCTTGATAATCTCAAGTCTAAGGATCGATTATACAATCATATAAGTAATATTCTATTCAAAATTCTCATAATCGAGTCAGTTCAGTGACTTATCCTCTAATAATCACCCACACATTAGTTTAAGTATCTATACTTTAATTTATGATATCAATTACTTTCTTCATAAAAAAAATAATATGTGCTAGTTTTACCGTTTCAACAATATCCATTCTTGATGAAACTACAACTAGGAACATTTAGGAATAATACTTAAGTGTAAATTGAATCTCATAATTATGGTATCATCATAATTTCAATCACACAGTAATTATTCTAATGATTTTATCTTTAGTATTAAACATAAAATATTAATTAATTAATTCATAAAGATAAATAAAGCCGTTGCATTAATTCAAAATAATGTCATACATTAATTTGCATCCAATTGATTAACTGCAAGGGTATAAACTAACAGATGACCCTGATTTGCGTCCTTCCATGAAAAGAGTGATCCTTATGCTGAAAGGGACGCTAGATGTACCAGTCCCTCCATTATCGGCTCTTGGATAGAACTAGAGATCCTGCAGCATAATATAATATACCATGTTATAGGAGCCAAAGGCTTATAGGCTCTCACATGCTTTGAGATTATATTGTGAAATAAAAAGATTGGTGGCTGTTATTTAGTGGTTATGATTAGTGGTGATAATCTTTGATTAAAAACAAACGGTTAATCTTTTTGTAGATTTTTCAACTTTCATTTCAATTTACTTTAATAAATTTAATTATTAAATATCTATCAATTTATTAATTGATCGGTGATTTTCGTAAACTAATTAATTTTTATAAATTAGAATAAACTAATTAATTTTTCATTTAAGAGTCTTCCTTTTCAATAAAATTTTAAATTAAAGATAATCTACTTCAATCTTATTTCAAATTATTTAATTTTATTCAATCTTTAACGAGTTTTATGACGGTCTAATATCGGTTGAACCTTTTAAACTTTAAACCTCTTATCTTATCTTTTTAACTTTCGTTCCAATTTTTAAAATTGATAATTTTGATTTCGTCATATTAAGTTTGGATTGACTAGGTTTTGGATCAAGTTCATATTCATCTCAAAGTTTAACTTAGGGATAATAATGGATCAGACCTTTTTTTAATTGAAAGTACAAAACAACATCATTTTCAAGAAAACGACATCGTTTATTTTAGATGCAGGCTGGGTCAAGGTTGGGCAGCCCAAACTCACGCTTGACTCGAGGCCCTTAGTTTTTTTAAAATTTCCCTCTTAAATTTTGATTAAAAATAATAATGAAATACATGAGGTATAAATATCGGACATGGACTAATCAAATATTATTTATATGACAACTTAACTCAGTTTTTAATCCCGACCCAAGTCAATTAACTTTGACCTAAATTAATAGTTTAAAATAATTATAATAAATAATGAGTTTGAGTCAAATTTAATTAATTTGTTTAAAGTTTAAGAGTTGAGTTAAATCATCATGTCTATATCATTTCAACGGTACAAGTGTGATATTGATAGTGTCTTAATTTTGTTAACTTTTAAGCGAAGTTTAAGAGAAAGTTTTTTTAAAAAATTGAAAACTATAAAAATTTTCAAGAATTTGAAACTTAATAAACTTTTCAAATTATAAGAGATATTCATATCTATTACCCTATTCTTAATATATTTATAAAGACTTTCACATTTTTCTTCTTTTTGATTTAAAATTATAATACTCACTTTTTATATGAGATATCATATATCTCATATTTGCCCCTTTTATGATATTATTTATTATTTATTACGACTCATCATTTTGCTTCAATATTTTAATAACAAAATTTTGTAATGATATTAATTATTTATAATTCTCTAAATTTAAATTAATGCACATCCATTTATAATTTTCTACTATCTTAATGATAATTTGCATGTGAGTTTATCGGAAACAACATCTCTATTAGGTATGGATAAAATTGTGTACTATCAGACCTCATGCTTCAGTAGGATTTCAACTGAGTGTTAATGATAATGATGACTATAAATTTAAATTAAATTGATAATAATTCTAATTTAAATTTAAGAGAATCATATATCTGAAAATAATTGATTAAAATTTGAATGGTAATTTTTTTAACAAGTTTATATAAGGCATTCACCTCTCTTTTCATTTTAAATGTGATATCTACCTCTCATATAAAATTATATAATTACCACTCTATAGTTATATAATACAACTGATTCAATAAAGGGCAAAAATATTTTTAATTAGAGACATTTTTAGTCCTACTAACTCAACCCATAAGTCATAACTGAATTGTTCGAAATATATATTAGACTTGAACTTAGTAGTTGGCTCGAGAGCTAACACAAATTATTCAAATGGCTCGACTGTTATTTTAAACATCTTGATTTCGGATAATCTAAGTGAATTCAAATTATAAAAATTGACTCAACTGACATTAAGCCAAACTCAAATCAATATCGTTCTATGAAGGTTATTACTCATTTACGTCAATTTCTATTTCTTCAAATTTGAAAGTTTTGCTTGGCTTGCAAAAGGGTTTAGAATTTTTCTAGTAGACTTGTAAAATAATGTGTTTTTCTCTTATGTATTCAATTGTACAAGTTAAATGATTACAAAAGTCATCACTTTCTTCTTTCAAATTAGAAAATGCTACTTTCTAAATTTGGTCCAATAGAGACCAGTGTTTATGCCAACTGACCTACCAAGAAATAACATAAAACAAAAGTCTCCACATATACATAATCAAGTCATTTAATCCTTAAAAAAGCATTTTAAATGGATTCAAACATATCAAATTAATATGAAAAATAAATTCCCTCAATTACTAAGTTATATTATTATATATATAATTACATTTTAAATTCACTTAAAATTGAAAATAGAATAATTATTTGAGTTGATAAACTTTCAAAAATATGATTAATTACAAATTTCTCAAGTCAATAGACTTTGGAAGTACCAACTTTCGAAAAAATAGAAAATGTTAATCAAACTTCCCTTACTGTCTTCACCTTCATCATCATTATGCCTATAAAATTGGACCAGATAGGCTATAAAAATAAGGTTTTTTCATGTAAGTTGTTTCAGGAATCCTACATCGGACAACTATAAGAGCATTTAACAATTTATAATAGTGTGCAAATCTGTTCCTCTTGAGCTAGCTTATGGGGGTGAGTTAGGCATTTCTAATACACATATCTTAGCTTTACATTCTTTATAATCAGCCAAAAATCTGACGCTTCACTTATTTTCTCCATGCAGGAAAGTTGCAGGCTTTCTTAGTTGTATAAGAATAAGGAGCAGTTGCTAATACATGAATAAAGGAATGCCTCCATGCGAGGTTCAGTTTGAGAATAAGGAGCAGTTACAATTTCATCAATTCCAGCTTTAATGATTACATATTTGAATGATCAAAAACCGAATTATTTCGATCAATCTTAATAAATCTTCTTAATAAAAATTATTATTTAGTAATAAATTATTTAATTTTATTTATTAATTAATTTTTATAAATTAAAATAAACTAATTAATTCTCGTCTAATACCCTTCTTATTCAATTAACTCTAATCAATATTATTATTTATAGGATAATATTTTAAATTACGTAAAATTGTTAAACGACATCACTTTTCATAATTTATAATATGAATGTTTTGGTTCATCAGGCCTATTTAGCAAAAGGCCTTTTTATGTTCCTCTTTCCAACATCTTTACATTACACAGTCTCGTCTGAGGTTCATCTCCCCTGATCAATGTTACCATTTTCTAAAACCAAGCTATCTAAAAAATATAAACATGAGTCACATTGTCACGTGATAAGTGACACTTATTGTTTCAAATGTATAAACGTTGAGATTCAAATGCACTTTTGACCATGTTTTGGAAAAGGTATATGTTTGAAAACAACCAATTAGAAATAAATTAAATGATTGAAGATGACTAATTAAAAATTAACTATAAGTGATTTTAAAGATAAAAGACATAAATTTCATTTATATTTTAAGAAAATTTAAAAAATAGTTTTTAATCTTTAAAATTAAAATACTCTTTTAGCTTTTAATTTTTCGAAGAAAGTTTTCTTTTTAAACTTTGATTAAAAAATTTATGAAACACAAATGATGTAAATATCAAACGTAGACTAATCAAATGTCATTAATATGATAACCGAATTCAAATTTTAAAACTCAAATCAATTAAATTCAACCGAAATTAATAATTTAAGATAATTACAATGAATTATTAGTTTAAACAAAATTCAATTAATTTAGTTCGAGTTTAAAAGTTGAGTTGAATCGTCATATATAAATATCATTTGATTGATACAAATGGGATATTCATAGTATGTGTATTACACATTTACCTTGAAAACAAATTTACACAATAACAGTTTAGAAATTTCAACCTTTTCTCTTTCACAGTATATATCATAGTTTCATCTTTTTTCAAGAAATAGAATCCAATATTGAGTCTTAATGTGATGATGTCAAATTTTTAACTTAAAATTTTGAACTATAAAACAATATTATTTATAAAATCTCGAGTTTGGTTTTAATATGGGAATAATTAAAATAAACTAAACTCAAATATTCAATTTATACGTGAGATGGTAAAAATTTTTATTCAATCAATTTACTTACACATCATAAATTTAGTACAACTATTTCAATAAAGGGCCAAAAACATCTTTAATTAGAGACAAAGTTCAAGTACATGTAAAGTTAAGCTTCTAAGCCCATAGTCGAAGATGTAATATGTCCTTGATCATAATTATAACACACGGGGCTCTCATTGCACCAATATTTGGACAAATTTTAAGTTGGTCCGTTTTGATTCAACCCGAACTAAATAAGTCATAACGGAATTAATAGAAATTCACATATTAAGCTTAAACTTAAGTTTTAGCTTGAGATTTAACACAAATTATTCAAAAGGCTCAACTTTTATCTCAATTATAGCAATTTTAAGCAATTTACAGCACAAAAAAATAGAATTTAGTGATAGAAATTACCAACGAAATGTCTATACATTTCGTCAGAAAGCTTAGTTAGCGACGGAATTTACCGACGGACCAAGATGTCGGAGATACTGCCATAGGTAATAATTTGCGATGAACAATTGAATGTTTGTTGCAAATTTACCGACGAAAATTTTTTGTACCATCGGTGAATATACTGACAGTTATTATGTGTTATCTTCGATCGGTAAATTTACCGACAGAAAAGATTTGTCCTTTAAAAAAATTAACGACAAATTTGGTTATTCTGTTGGTAAATTTATATTGTCATTATCGACGGTTATTGGTTCTCTGTCGATAAATCGATAGATATTACCGACAAACTTTTTTCCCATTGATAAATTTACTAAAAACTTTTTTAAATTTCCCTACATTAAATTTTATTTGATGATGTTATGATTGATGCATAATTTAAACAGTTATAAGTTATCTGTTGATAATATTTTAATTTGTTTCAATATTTAATTTGTTAAAACAAAAAGCTAATTGATGATATAAAGTAAAAATTATCTTAATTGATAAATTCATACAAAATGACTACAAGTACGCTATTCGTTTGGTGACCGCGAATGCTTAGATTGCTGCGATGAGATGTTACGCCTCCCCTTCAACTCTTCCATCTCATTACGAAGCTGATCTATATACTCCATCGACTATTGTAACTGAGTTGCCAATGTCTACACTGTGCTTTGAGACTCATTGAGTCATTGGTTGTCGATTGTTGTACAATTAGGTAACCGCAAGAGAAAAGAGGAAAAAACACTGAATAATCATCTTTATTAATTCAACTATCGCATTTTATATACAAAAAAATATCTGTACAATTTTCAATGCTTTACAGCTATATTTATCTAACTGTACAACTAACCCTTGGTATATAATAAACAGAAACAGATGCACATTTAACTACAGTTAACTAACTATCCTTCACACTCCCCCCTCAAGTTGAGAAGGGATGAGGAAGTAACCCCAACTTGACACTAATGGCATTAAATTGAGGAGCTGTTAATGATTTAGTAAAAACATCAGCAACTTGCTCATGCGTTGAAACATATTTAGGATTAACAAAACCTTCCTTAAATTTTTGGCGCACAAAATGGCAATCAATCTCTAAGTGCTTAGCCTGCTCATGAAAAACTGGGTTGGCTGTAATATGCAAAGTAGACTGGTTATCAAACCAAAGATCAATCGGAAGTGGAATGGTGATCCGGAAATCCTTGAGCAGGTAAACAAGCCATTGAAGTTCACACACAGCAGTACCCATACTTCGATATTCTGCTTCACAACTAGACCTTGACACGGTATTTTGTTTCTTACTTTTCCAGCTGATCAAGGAACTCCCCAAAAAAACATAATAGCCACTCACGAATTTCCTAGAAATTAGACATGATGCCCAATCACTATCACAGTATCCAGTCATCTGCAAACTACTATCGCTACGGTAGAACAATCCTGTGTCAGTAGTCCCATCAAGAAATCGTAAAACATGCAAGGCCCCTTCCAAATGAGCTCGTGTTGGAGAAGCCACAAACTGACTGAGTTGCTGCACACTGAAAGTGATGTCCGGCCTCGTCATGTTCAGGTACAACAATCGCCCAACTAACCTCCGATATTTGTCAACATCTAGAAACAGCTCACTTGCTTCATCGAACTTATGATTGCGAGGCAATGGAGTTACAATAGTGGTAGACTCAACAAGACCACAATCAACAAGAATATCCATCAAATACTTCCGCTGAGAAATAAAAGTACCTGTAGGAGTCCGATTAATCTCAATACCTAGGAAATACTTAGCATTTCCCAGATCTTTAATGGTAAAGATAGAGTGTAAAAATGTCTTTACTGCAATGATGTCAGCTTCACAGATGCCTCCAATCAACACATCATCGACATAAACCAAGAGAGTCATAAATCCTCCTTTACTTTCCTTAGTAAACAGACAATGATCATTCACTGATTGAGAGAATCTATACTCCAAAATATGAGTAGTAAACTCTGAATTCCATTCCTTAGAGGCTTGTTTCAAGCCATACAAAGACCTCTTTAATCAACACACTTCGCCATTTGCAGCTTTTGTGTAACCTTTGGGTGGAGCTAAATAAACCTCCTCCTTTAGATATCCATGCAAGAATGCATTATTGATATCTAACTAATGAACATACCAGTTTTTCATAGTTGCTAAGGCAAGAAATGTTCGGACAGTGGCTAACTTAGCAACAGGTGAAAAAATGTCAAAGAAATCAACTCCAGCTATTTGATTATGCCCCTTCGCCACCAATCTAGCTTTACACCTTTCGACAGTTCCATCGGAATTAAATTTGACCTTGTAAACCCATTTTGATCCAATAGCTTTCTTCCCTTTTGGCAGCTTGGTTATCTCCCACGTCTGATTTTGTTCAAGAGCTGATAACTCCATATTCATAGCCTCTACCCACTCTGGGTACTGGACAGCCTGATTGTAGGATTGTGGTTCCACAAATCTATTGATATTAGCCATAAAAGCAGTATAGGTTAGAGAAATACCATAACTAGAATCAGAAGTGCTACAATGGACATAATCTTGCATCCATACTGGTAGTCTCCTCTGCCTTGAACTTAATCGGAGTTGTTGTTCAGGCATGACATTTGTATGCATATTTTCGATGAACTCATCTGTTAACTCTGGTTCATCACCTGCATGTACTGCATGGTCGTCAGCCAAATCAGCTGAAATGTCAGGAATACGTCTAGCCTCAGCCTCAGCCTCCTCTGCACAATCAATATTTTCAGGAGATTGATTCATTTCTAAGTTAACATAATCAGCATCCTGCAAACTCAAAACTGGATCTGAAATGTTAGTAGCATCATGGTTACTATGTTCTGTTTCAGCAAAGGGAAATATCTTCTCATAAAAGACCACATCCCTCGAACTAAACATGACACGAGTTTCCAAGTTATACACTTTGTAAGCTTTCTGTCCTGAAGCAAAACCCACCAGTACACATTTATATGCTATTGCCTCAAGTTTATCCTTTTTCGGAGCAGTGTTTGTAGCATAACACAAACAGCCGAAAGTCCTCAACCTATCATAATCTGGTTTCTTATTATACAACATCTCAAAAGGCATTTTCCATCCAAGAACATCCGTTGGTAATCTATTAATAATATACGCAGCAGTTAAAATGGCTTCCCCCCAAAAACATTTAGGCATGTTTGCTTGAAATAACAAAGCTCTAGCAATTTGCAACAGATGTTTATGTTTTCGCTCCACCACGCCATTCTGTTGTGGAGAATACGGGCATGTCCTTTGATGAATAATACCCTTTTCAGCAAAGAAAACATCACAAGCTTGATTCACAAATTCTGTCCCATTGTCAGATCGCACCTTCTTGACTTTAGCATCAAATTGTTTCTCCACCATAGTAACAAATTCACGCAGTGCATCAGGTACTTGAGATTGAGACTTGTATTTCAACAGAATGGTCCAACAACAGTCAAAACATAATGGCAAGAAGTAAAACTTGCCTGTTTGTATGGTCCCCATATATCCACATGTAATAGCTCCACTGCCTGAGTTGCCCTACCAGCACCCACTGGAAAAGGCAAACGTTGCTGCTTTGCCAAATGACATATGTCACAAGGAACATTCAACTCTTTAACACCAAGACAATCAATGTGATTTAACACATGTAATGAAGCATGTCCAAGTCGTGAATGCCAAAGTTCAGTATGTGTATTTATTCGGGAATGGGAAATATAAGAATTGGACAATACAAGTTTGGAGAAAAGATTACTGTCAACTCTACTCACAGGTATAGTATCAATACAAGCTTTCACATAACTATTGATTACAAGGGAATCAAAAGAATTGGATGTAAGTATATACAAAGTTCCCACTATGGCTCCCACAGCAATGATGTTATTACTCCTCAGGTCCTGTATAATACAGTGGGAAGGAAAGAAAGTAAAGTAAGTATCAGCACTAGAGGCAAGTTTTTGTACTGATAACAGGTTGAATTTGAATTAGGGTAGGTACAAGACATGCTCAAGAACCAATTTGGGGTGTAACATTACACGACTTGCATGAGTAGCAATCTTAACACTAGAATCAGGCAACTGAACCGGTACCGTATACTTAAGTGGTCTTCTGTGGTTCATGATTTTATCATCATAACACATATGGTTAGATGCCCCTGTATCGATTATCCAGATATTGCTACCAGAAATGCTTAGTGCGTGTAATGCTGTGCATGGAGAAACAACATTACCTGCAAAAGCAAAGTTGGAAAACTCACGTCCCACTCCTCCATTTGCTGGCATTTTCCCTTTCACAAACTGAGCCAATTCCTGCTGCATGATCTGCATTTGCATCATCAAATGCCCAAGATCTTGACCTTCAGAAGCATCAAAAAGTGTATCAACAATTTCAGGAGCCAAATTAGCACTGGCTTTCCTAGATCCCCTCTTCTTCCTCAATTCTTCATACCATTCAGGGTATCTATGAAGCTTGAAAAAAGTATCCTTTGTGTGTCCCACATTGTGACAATAGTCGCACATCTTATCAAATTCCTGAGATTTCTTCACAGAGTCCTTCTTACTGCTAGTTTTATCATCCCCTTCTTTGGAACCGTAAGTCTTAGCAATTAAGGCAATATCTGGACTTTCAATAGAAAACGATAAATTCACCTCCCGTTGACTCTCCACTCTCAACACCATGCTATATGCTCTGTCAATGGCAGGAGTTGGATCCAAATTGAGGATTTGACTCCTAACATTATCAAATGACTTGTTCAACCCCATGAGAAACTGCAGCAACTTAGAAGCTTCTGCTCTTCCCTTAAGCTTGTCGATCATTCTCGCACAGCAAGAACAACCAGTGCATCCACAAGTCGGCAAAGGCATGAGTCTGTCAAACTCATCCCAACATTGATTGAGCTTGCTAAAGTATTGAGTGACGGAACGATTACCCTGTTCAGTAGAAAGCATTTCTCTCTGTACTTGATACATTTGGGGTGTATTACTAACCCCAAATCGTTTCTCCAAAACTTCCCACAGATGCCTAGCACTAGGAGAATAGACAAAGCTATCACCTAAATCTTTGGAAATAGAGTTGCGAATCCAAGATTTAATCATTGAATCAACCTTCTTCCACTTCTTGTATCGAACAGTATCAGCAGGTGGATCCAGCATTCCATCTATGAAACAGAGCTTATCTTTGGCCTCGAGAGAAGTTTTAATAGCTGTGCTCCATCTAAAATAATTGGACCCATTCAATGGTGTAAGCACCAACGCCATTCCTGGATGATCAAAAGGATGCAGCAAATATGGATCATCATCAATCAAGACGTCGTACCGAGGATGAGGTTCATCTCTGTCCGCCATTGTTGAGGTAACTTTCAACAATCAAGTAGGAATAGCTCCGTCAAAATCGTCGTCCTCACTCACGAGTCTTGCCGCTGGAATCAAGAACCCTAGATGCTCTGATACCATGTACAATCAGTTAACCGCAAGAGAAAAGGGGAAAAACTGAATAATCTTTTATTAATTCAGCTATCGCGTTTTATATGCAATAGTATCTGTACAACCTACAATGCCTTACAACTATCTTTTGCTAACTGTACAACTAACTCATGGTATAAAATGAACAGATACATATTTAACTATAGTTAACTAACTATCGTTCACAATTGGCTTCGGTGATGTTTTACAATTCTTTTGATATGCAAATTGGGGTTAGGAGATTGTGCTTCTTCTTCCTTATATATAGTGGGTTTATTAAATCAATGTCCCCCTTCTCTAACTTAGTTTCTTCTCTACTTTTAAGTTAGATGTAGATGTTAGATAGAGTCGCTAGTTACCGTTAGATGGTTAGTTTGCATTACTTCTTGAAGGCTCGGCTTGCGTAGCACGTAATGTAGTTTATTTTGGGATTCTTTACATAGAAAGAAGTAGGTAATAGTTGTAAATGGTGAGAGAGAGGGAGAGAGAGAGAAAGTGGGTTTGAAAATTCTTTTTGTCGTTTTAACAAGGCATTTATTAACACTATGTTGAAATAGCTTTTCGTACTTTGAAAACTTGCGACATCTGTGATTCCCTTAATTGAGAATATCACCAACGGCTGGAGATCATTGATAGGATACAATCCTCTCCCATCAGTCTCTTCCTCTTGTTTCCCGTTAATAACATACTCCTTTGACAAACGTGACCTCTTTTGTTAATCAAGGTTCTTATTTGATTTGGTTATAAATTGTTGCATGCAAAATTGTTCTATCTGTAGAATCTCTCCTTACCAGGCTCAGAGACTTTCTCACTAGTCTCTTCAGTTTTTTTTTTCTTTTGAGCTCTCCCACTGTGACGAGAATGTGTGTGCTTCTACAGGACTGAGGATCGCTTCCGTTGGCACACTAGTTATTACTTTCCTTCGTTTTATTTTATTACTATTTTATTCTTTTTAATTATTTATTGTCTTTTCGTATTTGTATTAGTTTATTATTATTATTATTATTATTATTATTTCGCTGTATATGGATCGACGGAGGATGAAATCTTGGAGAGACAATTCCAAGAACGATTTGTTGTCGATTGGAGTCCTGAAAACGACACAAGAACTCTCGGCAAAAACTAGAATATACCCTTGATCATATAATATAAGAAACTTCACTTAAGCACCTATATGATGTTTTAAGAAGTTTAGTATTGTCCAGTTGGCGCCATTCCAAGTTTCTCCTTCCTTCTAGTCAATCCAAGCTATCGTATCTGAACCTCAGATCATGTTCAACCAGAAGAAACGTAACTCATCAAAATCCTAAAAGTTGAGACAGATGCGTTCTTTATCAAATTTGAGTTTCTAAAGCTAATTGACAGTACCTCTCGTGCATTCTTTTTGCCTTGGAACGATCCATTTCGCAGTTTCTGGAACGTGTATTCTCTTATCCTATCAAAGATTCGGTTCTTTCTGGTAAATATTTGTCAATGAAGCTTTATATAACTCTAGGACTGTGTCTGTGTTCTAAAATTGTAGGCTCACTGTGCTGAAAAAATGTTTCTCTTCCTGAAATTGTTCTAATGCGTCTATCACAAAATAATTAAGGTGATTACAAGCTAAACTTGGCGGATTACAAGTAATTACCACAAATCGTGATAAACTTACCTGAAGAGACATCATATCCGTTCATCCGAAGCAACCTGAATCCCATGGCAAGACAATTAATATCTTAGAATATCTATTCACTGCTGATAGGATTGAAATATTTTATATTTTCTTATGCATTTACATGTGATTTCAATCCTATTTTTATGATAAAATGCTCAATTTGTGTTCAATTTATGCTGACTGCTAGGTTGGATGTGTTGATATATTTTTGAGATCAAAAAGACAAAATTTTCTAAAACCAAATTGGAGTATAATTGTTTACCAAGTTAATTGAAAAAAAAAGAAAAAAAAGAAAAGGATTTTGGCTGTTGCGTTACGTTTCACGCAGCAGCAACAGCGTTGCGCACGCTGCGTGCAACGCAGTGTTGTGGGCGCTGCGTTGTTACGCAGTGTTGCGCACGCAGAACAGAGGGGATTAAAAGGGTTTTTGGAGGTTTTTAATAGTCTGGTCATGCAACAGGAACAGGGAGTCG
>JANVCQ010679696.1:0-15023 GCA_025531925.1 Erythroxylum plowmanianum | reverse complement strand
TAAGATGCATTCAACAAGGTTTTAAGAAATGGAGTTCATTGATTAAAATCTTGGACTTAAAGAGTTCTTTAAGGTTTTTTCATTTGAAAACTTAGTGATTTTTACTCTCAAAAAGATTTATTCTGAACTATGATAGCCAAAGCTCATTTTTCAAGAGGATTTTATCACATTCGATCATCGTTTGAGTTTTCAAATTCCTTTCTCAAAAATCTAAAAATATCTTTTTATATACTTTGCTTTCAATTAGCTCAATTTAGTAAGTTTTCTCAAAGATCTAAAACCCCCTCCTAACTAATTTAGTTTACATTTCATGATAATTAGGCTAGCTTAGATTCATTGCACTAGGTTCCGATTAAGTGAGACGACCCGAGGTTGCACTCTACATTGCAATCCTTTGAATTAAATTTTTGATTTGGTTTCCAAGAGAATAACCCAAAGACAAACCGCCGATCAATAATCAAATTAAGAATAATTAATTTAAAATTATTTTTAGTTTAATTAAAATACATAAATTTAAAATATACCTTTTTAGGGTAGATATAGATACATTGATCAAAATTAATGAGGTGAAAGATACAAACTTTTTATATAGTTTAGTAAACGGGAGAAAAACTCTCTAATATTTAAAATTCTCAAAAAAATCATTTTAATTTTCAATTTTTTAGAAAAACTATTTCTCTTAAACTTTGGTTAAAAATAACTACAAAACACACATATTATAAATATTAATTGTGAACTAATAAAATATTATTTACATAAAAATTTAACCCAACTCTTAAACTAAACTGAATTAATTAAACTTATTATAATAATGATAATTTATTACAATTATCTTAAATTATTAATTAAGTTAAATTTAATTGATCCAATATATATATTATCAATATTTTCACGAGATTTTAAGATAAGAAAATTTTCTAAAAATTGAAAAAATAGAAAGATTTTATTAATAATTTCAAAATTTTAAAAGTTTTTGTAAAATTCCTTGAGCTAACAAAAACTCAAAAGTCTTTTAATGTAATATTTTGTGCTCGAAGAATTTAGGCATGACAATAGGCCGAGGCAGAGATGAGTTGGGCTCGCCTGACCCCTGCCTTGACCAGGCCATAAATAGCGACCAAGCCTAAGGCAACTGAAACCGAGCCTAAACTAAATATATTTTTTAAAGAAAGCAAAATGATGCCCAAGCTCGAGACCCACCCGACCCTTTTGTCATTCTCACTGAAGATCTAATAAATAATCCGGTTCTTTGAAACCCATGGATAAACGAACAACACCCGCGATCTATAATCCAACCCGAGACGTTGGCTTTCGACTTTACTTTACCCGTACACAAAACACCCCCCCTCTCCCCTGCAATCTCTCCCATATAAAAACACAAATCCCAAATGCATATACAGCCAAGACACCACCTCCATATCTCATCTTTTCATTATCTTTCTCTATACTTTCCGCAGGTTCTTTCGTCCAAACAAATAGAGAACAGCAAATCGAAATCAATCAATCAATCACGAGAGGGATCTCTGATATGATAAATTATTTCACAGAAAAGGGAGGAGATACATAGTATAGGTTTTTAATTAAATTTGTTGTATCGAACAGGATACTGATTAGTTGGCAATATATACAAATATGGGCAAGAAGAGGAAATCAATAGCTACGAGCCTCGACGAGGTGGATCGGACCATGTACGCGTCGTTCTGCAGCGCCGCTAATTCCCTCTCTCAGCTTTATACACAGGCCATGAACCACCAAAAGCTTTCTTTTCAAGCCGGTGAAAGACACGGTCTTGTAAGACTTCCTTTTCTATCACCAGAATTCTGTTTCTTTTACTTTCATTGTTTTGCGTAACCTGTCTCGTTTGTGTTTGTGCGTGTAAGTGGTCTGGCGGGTGTTTTTGTATCGGTTATTTTGATGGGTTTTTTTGGGTGATCAAGTATGATTTTTTTTTCCTGCTGGTCTTTTTTTATTGGGTTTTCATGATTAAGGATGGAAGGCACCGTTTTTCAGTCTGACGGTTTCTAATTTCGTATCGGGTTACTTGGTTGTGCTTTTCTAAACCAATTTGAAGGATACCGTGAATGGATGGATTGATGGCTAGGATAGCAGATATGTTGATGGTTTCATTAGGAGAATCATGCTGACAGTGATGGAGTGATACTACAACTTTGGTCGTTGTTAGTAATTGATGAAACTGGAAAATTGGAATGTTCTCTTCACTTGTTTTAGGTTGGCTTATGGTAGATTGATTCAATAAAGCCTACTCCAATATCTAGTTGCATACTCTTTCGTAGTGGACTAGCAAGCAAGCTATTTACCATTGTAGCATTGAACAGAAAATTTTAACGCCGTTAATCTTGGATTCTATATTACTCATAGGCGTGGTCCAAGGAAAGTTCTTGAATAACAACAAAATTGGGATTTTTAGTACTTTGAGTCTTTAAAAGTAGGATTATAGTTTGTATTTTTTTTTTAATTTATAAGGATGAGCCTAGCTCATCTGATCTGTCTTCTCCTTATTTCTTTCACTTCTAGGTTTCTTTTTATTCCTCTTTCCCTCCTTATTTGGTAAATAAGTCTATGCAAGTATTTGCCCATATAAAACAATATTATGATGGCAACTGGGATATAGTTTTTTTGTCAATGCTCAGACTCACAGATAATGAAGACAATTTGATATACTAATTCAATAAAGCTGCATCATTAGGAAGTTTTCTCACTAATTTTTTGTTTAAGAGATCCAGCTTGAATTTTGAAAGGATCTAATGTATTTTAATATAAGAATTTAAACTTTTCTTATGCAAGTGTTGAAATAATGGCTTTAAGATGCATCTAGTAGAAGGTAACAATGATGGAACTTCTTCAAGAAGAAATGTAAACTGCCGTGGTTAAAAAAGAAAGCTGAAAAGGGTGTGTGGTTAACAGAATTTCAGAGTGGTTTTTTAACTTGAAAATCTATTATTGTTGTGTTTGTAATCTATTTATGTAAATGTAAATTTATGACTGAATAATATAAAATTTATAGGATTGTTCTTAATATTCAAAAATGTATATTCTCTTAGTTTTTTTTCTTCTTGAAGATGTGAAAAAAGATGCTCACCAAAGGTGTACCTTTGATGTGCATAGGTAAAAATATTTTAAAGGTAGACCTTGTAAGAATGTTTTGATAATTTATTCAGTCAAAGATATCACCGACCATGCTACTTTAGAAGCAAATATAGCCCATTCTCCCCAATCTAGTAAAGAGCATACAACAACTAGATGGACATAATTGTTCTCATAATTCTGTATGAAATTGTTAATAGTTATTTTTGAGGAAGAGGAAAAGGGTGTTTGAAGGGGAGGAAAGATATCTTTGCTTCTTGTACCGAATTGCCTTCAGTAATTTAACTTGTTGACTTGAGCTGTTCATTTTGATGTTACTACTAAAATGATGGAGGATGTTATTTTTCTCCCCATAAAGCATCTTGACCTTCTTTTCAACTATTTCCTTATGTCAATGTTCCTTTATTGCACTTAGTTTGGATGAGTTAATCAATTATAATTGTAGCTCAAAAATAGTGACATTTAGTAACTTTTCCTTAATCGAGCTTGTTACATATAAATTCAATATGAGAACCTCTGAGAGATTTGGTCAAGATATCTACTAGTTGATTGGTTGGATTGACATGACTAGTAGTGATGCAAACAAACAAAACTTTCTCTCGAATAAAGTGGCAATCAATTTCTATGTGTTTGGTTCTTTCATGAAATATTGGCTTAGAAGCAATATGGAGAGTAGCTTGATTATCACACAATAACTTCATCTGTGATACTTCAGCAAATTTTAACTCTTGAACTGATTGCTTCAACCAAATAAGCTCACAAGTTGCTAGAGCCATTGCACGATATTATGCTTCTGCACTTGACCTAGCAACAACATCTTGTTTCTTACTTTTCGAAGATACAAGATTTCCTCCAACAAGAACACCAAAGCCCAAAGTAGAATGCCTATCAGATGGAGAACCTGCCCAATCAGCATCAAAGTATCCAATAATTTGTGAATGACCTCGGTTTTCATATAATAATCCTTTTGCTGGTGCACCCTTAATGTACCTCAAAATTCGAATAACTGCATCCCAATGACTATCACATAGAGCTTGTAGGAATTGACTAACAACACTAATCGAGAAAGAAATATCAGGTCGTGTGATGGTGAGATAATTTTCCTACCAATCTCCGATATCGACCAGGATGAGCAAGTGGCTCCCCTTGATCAGATAAAAGCTTTGAATTAGGATCCATAGGAGAGTCTATTGGTCTACAGCCTGACATCCCTATTTATTCTAGATTATCCAATGCATGCTTTCTATGAGAGAGTACAATACCAGATTTGGACTGAGCAACTTCTATGCCAAGAAAATGTCATAGTGAACCCAAATCTTTTGTCTGAAAATGACGAAACAAATGTGTCTTCAATTGTTCAATCCCACCTTGATCACTTCCAGTAATGACAATATCATCCACACAAACAATTAGATAGATACACTGTTCTGATGATGTATATTTATAGAAGACAGAGTGATCAAACACACATTGAATCGTACCAAACTATTGAACAGCATGACTAAGTTGTCCAAACTAGGCACAAGGAGATTGTTTCAAACCATATAAAGAGCGATGAAGCTTACACACTAAGCTAACAGTTTATCTTGACTAGGGGAAGAGATATGAATGAAACATGTGCAGCCAAAGACTCGTGGTGGAAGGGAGAATAATAGTTGATCAGGAAATAGGATAGAATGGGGTACCTGATTCTGTAGACTAGACGATGGCAGGCTATTAATCAAGAAGCATGTAGTTAAGACAACATCTTCCCAATATTGTGATGGAACTTGATTGTGTAAAAGCAAGGTACAAGCAGTTACTAGGAGATGTCTATTCTTTCGTTCAGCAATCCCATTTGGTTGTGGAGTTAAGCTCATGAGGTCTGATGAAGAATTCCTTGGAAAGACATGAATTGGGTGAAAGGAATGGACAAATATTCACAAGCATTATCACTTCTCAACATCGAAATATTAGTGTTAAATTGTCTTAATTTTTGCAAAAAAAAAGATTTAAAAATGGAAAATAATTCCGAACGAGCTTTCATTAAAAATGACCAAGTGCAATAAGAATAATATTCAATAAATGTAACAAAATATTGAAATCCCAAAATAGAAGAGACACGACAAGGACCCCAAAAGGGTATGTAGCTCGTTTATTGACACGCTTTGGAAATGAACTTCGAGAATATTTTCCAAGCTGACAAGATTCACAATCTAAAGAAGACAAGGTAGTTAAAGTAGGCACCATCTTCTAGAGCTTCAACAATCTACGATGACCGAAACGATTATGAATTAGAATTGGAGAGCCTGAAATAGTGCATGCTATAGGTGGAGGAGGTAGATTTAAATGATAAAGGCCCTGCAACTCATGTCCCGCGTCAATCATTCGTCTCGTATTGCGATCTTGTATAACAACATAATTTTTATTAAAAGTGATGGAACAATTTAAAGATTGTGTAAGTTTACTGATGGATGCAAGATTAAAGGGGCAATTAGGAATATAAAGATTACGTTCTAAATGCAAGGATGGAAATGGTTGAGCAGAACCTACAGCTTTAACAACTAATTGAGCCCCATTAGCTAAAGTAACAGGAGGAAAAGATGTAGTGTTAGTAAAATGAGAGAGCAAATGTGGGTTACCAGAGATATGATCAGAAGCACCAGAATCAAGTACCCAAGGGAAAGACTTGGTGAGGCATGCTACGGAATTACCCGAATGAGCTACCGAAGCAACGAAGGACGAAGACTACTTAGCTGCCTGATACTTGAGGTACTCTTCATAATCAGTACCAGTAAGAGTCATCGATGGCTGAGTAGAGGACTCAGACTGAAGGTCAGACTGATTAGTATGAACAACATTAGCAGCTCGAGGTTGACCATGCGATTTATAACATCTATCCTTAGTATGTCCCCATTGACGACAATAACGACACTTAGGTCAACCACCACCACCCTCGGCTCTACTCTATTAGTACTCTGAGACTGAGAGGCCGAAAGAATTATCTAAGGGAGATCCTATCGTAATGATAGGTGACGAAACATGCAATAAGCGAGCAAATACTTCATCCAGAGAAGGTACTGTAGAACTTGCCAAAATTTGATATTGTATTGAAGTAAGTTCAGGATTGATAGCAGTAAAAGTAAGAACCATAAAAACATTTTCTCTCTGTGCAAGATCTTCTGCTACAGACTTACCAATAGGTAGTAATAGGTTGGATTCTATCTTCAAGGAGGCCATTCTACCAAGAAATTCAGACATGCTCATATCGTGCTGTTTGAAATTAACCAAGTTTGACACTATAGAAAACAATCTTTGAATGTCATTAGTATAAAGTAATTTTGCCTGACTCCATATCTCAACACAAGTTTTGTATGCCTTATAAATAGGGTGGAGTTGATGAACAATTGTTTGTCATATCATGCAACATAATAATGCATCAATTTGAGCTCAAGCAGATTTATTTGTTTCAATATCCTCAACCCTAGTTGTTAAGTGATTGGCTAGGCCTTGACTCATGCACCACAATTCAATAGATGTAGCCCATGATGTATGATTAGACCTATTAGTTTTTTGTCATAATTGAGGGAAGAGAATAAAGGGAAAAGCACATGATTGAGACCTGAAACCTATAGGAGGCATGAACGAAAAACCCTCTGGGAAAAAAAATTTCCAGTGACTGTCAGACTAATTTTTCGATGACCTGACGGTGAATAGAAGAAAAACTCAAGGGAATCAGCTCCCTGATGACTACTGAGGCAAGTTATGCTCACCGAAGAGAGATCGGTAAAAGGGATGCTTCCTATCAACTTCTGGTGACCTTTTCTGGCGGCAAAATCAATCGTGGGCAATGGGAAACAACTGGTCGGCATTATCTAAACAGGTGAGTGGTGACGGTGAGATGAGACACGTGTCGGAGAGGGAGATCGGAAAACCAACCACCGAAGCGACAAGCGGCGCATAACGGTGCGTGGAGCAACTGGGGTTTTGCTGGCAAGTGAGAGAGCAACAAGCTGATGATGTTAGATCTTTGATCTAACACCAAATTAATGAAGTCTAAACTTTGCCGGAAATTGATTGGAAAGCAGTTGGAAAATCCTAAAACCCTAGTGCTTTGATACCATGTGAAACTAAGAGAAATCCATTATTCATATCATATATACGTTGATGAAAATGCAAGTATAAATAGTTGATGTCTAACCCTACAATAGGAAATACAATCAATAGTATTAAATACTTTCCTATTTTATCGCTACAAAGCTATATACAACTCAACACTGCTTAATGGAGATAGAATGTTCTCTTTATTTAAATACAGCAAAAATTCCCTTTCTGATTTAAAAATTAGTTCCTTTTTAAATAAAATTACAAAATTGCACTCTTTTAACCAGATTTGATTCCATATCCTTAGTGACTAACCTGGTTTTACTCCAAATTGTAATGAGGATTTGTTTATTCTTTCTTTACCACTACACTAAGTAAAAGTTTCTCCTCTAGCTTGTGATAGTGGCTAAATTTTCCTGCAGTGGGATCACCTCTCAATGGCAACTCATATATGGTCTTTTGAAAATGAATGGGGAAACAAAATCATTATCAAATAATGGGTTAAATAAATAAAAATAATTGCACCTTGGGTCCTATACGCAATATTTCTTTTCTATCATGGCCTTATATGTTGTTTAATCCTTCTTTCTCACTACCTTCTTCCCAGTTGTAACAAGAACCAAAAGTTTCAAATGAGGGTTTTACTGCCTTTGATTAGTTGCATTCTCATATGAGCTAAGTCAGATGTGTGTGTTAGAATATTTGTCTTGCACATCTCGTTCTTGTCGTTTTTGAATTTGGGATTTGGGACTTGTTAGGGTCTTTTCCTATTGTCTCTTAGTTACACTGGGCTTATTTGGCAAGCGGTTAAATGATGTGCCAACATCATCTAACTATAAATATTTTTCTCCTGTTTTGTTGGACACTTGTGAACAATTTCTGTAGTTAAATGCCAGTTAGCCTTCCATGTAACTCCTTTTGTTCTACTAGGTAATACCAACTTATGAAGGTTCTGAAATTTTATAATGCCAAATGTGCAAATTTTCATCAAATTGGACTCATTGTTGTTTTTCTCGACTTATAAGGGCTAGTTAACCATTTCTTAACATGGGAGGCTTTGTTTAAAGTTTTTTTTTTTTTTTTACGAAACCTTCTTTATGTCTGATCCAAGCACAAGTTACTAATTTGTTGGAGCATAGCAAACTACATGGTGTTTTAAGCCAACCACGTTGACGATCAACTTCTCTCTTCAGTGCTATCATTTTTAGTTTTGGACAACTGTATTGAATAATTCTCTTGATATGGAAGTATACTTTTCCTAAATCTTTTGGTGAACTTGGAGGTTGAAAAATGAGAAATTTCTGGTGCTAATCACTTTTTTATTGTACCTAAAGAATGATAGTAACATACCAGTCCTATACACCTTTATATTGTTATGAAAACAGTGAACTAACATTAAAGAACCTTTGGTGTGTGTATTACCATTCCTCGCCCACTCATTTCAAAGAAAAATTATGAAGAATGTTTTTTTTCAATCTTTTTTAATAATTAATCATGTTATGATTTTTGGCCTTCCTTTTTCAGCTACCTAAGTTAGCATTTTAATTTGGACACTGCAGTGATGTATAAAGTTTGAACTTACAATTCCATGGTTTCTGTCACAGTTCCCATAAAATCTCATTGATTTGATGTGTCTTGGTCTCCCTGTTGATTTAGGAAAAACTGTATCAGTGGATTCGAAGACAACAAGAAGAGGGATCGAGAGTTATGACGGTTGATATACTGAATTATATACAGGTTTGAGTGACTCTGCCTGGAGTTATTAATTACCCCCTATTTACCTGCTATTATTACTAAAGAATCCAATATGAGCTTGGCACCTTAACTTGCATGTTTATCCAAGCAATCTTGCATCTATTATATTCTGTTAGACAGTGATAGCGCTGTACGTCTAAATACATCTAATTATGCACTTCTTATGATCATGAGCATGTTTAAGTAATTTCTAAGTGACGTTTATAGCATTGATGATGTAGTGCAAGAGTGAACGTTAAAGTTTGTCTGACGGCTGATGATGGAGTGTACAAGGGAATGCTAAAGTGTAAAGAGAACAAAGGGACATTGACTTGAGAGGAACTCTTGAGAAGTGCTTTTTACACT
The DNA here is from genome assembly GCA_025531925.1 of Erythroxylum plowmanianum. Classification (NCBI taxonomy): domain Eukaryota; kingdom Viridiplantae; phylum Streptophyta; class Magnoliopsida; order Malpighiales; family Erythroxylaceae; genus Erythroxylum; species Erythroxylum plowmanianum. The sequence goes on along the minus strand of JANVCQ010679696.1, from coordinate 5,735 downwards.
TTTATTTTTGTTCTTGCACTAATTTTCTACTGCAAGAACATATAATGTGATTGACTATGATTTTACATGCAACTATATTGTTGATAATTTCTTCATTTTGATTGTTAAAGAGACACTATTGCTTTGATATTGATGCAGCATGAGTTGGAATATTGTGGGGAAGAGCCATCAATGTCCCCAAGAGCACCGCACCAACATCAGAATTCCCAGCCAAATCAGTTCTCCAGCTCTGGCCTTTTGATTTCTTCAGGCTCGACAGGCCCAACAATTGCCAACCAGCACTGTGATCAACAAACCAAGAATGCAGTTTTCTCCAATGCTTTGTCAAGCCCCATCCGTAGGAGTCTCCAAAATTATCACATTGCTCAGGGAGGCTACTATCCAGCCTGTGGTCCTCCATCAGGCAACCAGAACAGGGAGTCCAATCCTCTTAGCTCCAATGATTCTTCCATGGACATATGAAATAGCAGTTCTCTTGAACAACTTGCTTTATGCTGTTAATGGACCTGGAAAGCTGTTGGTGCTTCACTTGTGGAAGTTGTACAAGACAAATTGCATTATCTTGGTATGTTAAGCATGTGAAGGAAAAGCTTGGCGTGAGTTCTCATGGGGCTTAATACATTTCTCTGAGCAACATAAGCCATCAGTTATTATCTTGTCTTTTTAGCTGCTTAATGTCAGTCATGTAAAGCACTTGCATTGAATTGACCATGTTCCTTACAAGTTGATGCCTTATGTTGGTTATTGTTAATCTTGCTTTCACAAAATGACTTGTTTCTCAATAAAGTGCTTATAAAATTGTGGTTCTATGTTGATGCGTCTGTCTCTTATACAGACTGGTTTACTAATATACTGCAGAATCATAAGACGGTAAATGGAATTCTAAGACTTTGGTTTTACTGGATCTTGGTAGGTCCTTATGTGCAGCAGGTAGTGAAACAATCCAAAACATGTGAAGAAATCTTTACATATATTCATTTGGAGTTTCTAGGTTAGGGGAGGAAAAAGGAGTCAATAAGGTCTGTGAATACGTATCAAGAGAGAAAAGGTGGTCGTTAGCACATAGCGGAAACAAGTAGCTTTTACTGATAGTATTGATTATGTAAAACTTTGTATAGTTAATTGTCAATTCTCTTATAATAACACTAGGAAAAAGAAGAGTCAATAGCCATTTGTCAACGTCCTTAAAAGATATTGCAATCAAAATCATGTTTTATCAATGATTGCGATCATTGTAGATTGATGAAGAATGAACACGTTTCAAAAATTATACTGGGATAGGAGCTCCGGACCTTGCCATAAAATGGTGAGTTTCTAGTATCTCAAGCTTAATCAAGATTCTAGACAGATAAGAGGGAAAGCGAGGAGAGAGAAAAGAGTTGTTTTTGTGAGGGAAAGCGAGGAGAGAGAAAAGAGTTGTTTTTGTGAGGGAAAGCGAGGAGAGAGAAAAGAGTTGTTTTTGTGAGGGAAAGCGAGGAGAGAGAAAAGAGTTGTTTTTGTAATTATTTCTTATCCTCTTGAATGATTATAGGCCTCCTATTTATATACAGTTAACAACCTGTTAACACTCTTTGACATATGCTCTAATAAAAATTATAGAATTAACATTAAAATATCAAAATTGCTAAAAAATAGTATCTGTGCTATGCCATAGCTCTCTTCCTCAAAATGAAACTGGTCTTCAAGTCTCCAAAGCCAACTTCCAACTTGCATCTTCTGTATAATGTCTTTGCCATTGATCTACATTTTGGTGCTTATCAATTCTCCTATCCGTAAGAGTTACAAGGAGCAATTGTTTGGTCCTAACTTGACAACGCAGCCAAGATGTAACTTGATGGACAACTAGCAATACTCCTTTCAAAAGCTTGAGCTGAGAAACATGAAAAATAGAGTCAATCTGCATGGAATTTGGCAATTTTAACTTGTAAGCTACCTTACCAGCGATCTCTAATACCTGAAATGACGCAAAATACTTAGGCCCTGATTTTTTTTAGGCCTAAACTGCATAGAGATTTGTCTGTAAGGTTGTAGTTACAAGCAAACATATTCTCCCGATTGCCTATCACTTCTATATTTGTCTGCATGAGCCTTCATTATACTTTGATCCTTCGGAAAGTGTTATTCAAAAGCTAAATTATAGCCTCCCTTTTCTGCAAAGATCTGTCTACAGTGTCATCTTTAGTATCTCTACGTATATGAGGAAAATGTAAGGGAGGATGTTGATTATAAATAGCCTCGTAAGGAGTTATGAGAGTAGCGGAGAGAAAAGTTGCAGTTTACCATTATGCAACTAAAGGCAGTCACTTACTTCGTTCATCAAGCTCATCTCAACACATACACCTAAGGTATGATTCAAGGCATCTATTAAGTACTACAGTTTTCCCATCTGCTTGTGGGTGGAATGCTGTTGAAAGTAACAAATCAACTGCTTGTATACAAAGTAAAGCCTCCCATAACTGTCTGACAAATATGGGATCCCTATCGCTCATAATAATTTTGGGTCACCCATGCAACTTAAAGACGTAATCTAGATACAGTTGAGCAACATTAACATCTGTATAAGGATGTTTTAATGCCATAAAATGAGCATATTTACTCAACCTATCTACTGCCACAAATGTTACAAAGTATTTGCTAGACATAAGCAATCCTTCAATAAAATCTATGGAAACACCCATCTTACCTCAAAAGGAATTGGTAAAGGTTGCAGTAAACCAAGATAAGCAGTAGTATCATACTTGTAAGATTGGCACCAACATTCCCAGATGAAATGAGTAAGATGTTTATGTAACCCTTTCCAATAGAACAACCCTTTGATCTTCTTTACAATGGAGTCTTAACATAAATGTCCTCCTTTAGGGGAGTTATGATCCCAAGAAACGATTTTTTTTTCAACTCTTCATAAGATCCAACCCCTATCTTCCCTTTTCTTCTTAGAATTCCATTCGTTATGCTGTAATGAGAAACAATATGACCCTGCTGTAACTATTGTGCGACCCTAGAAAGAAAAGAGTCTAGTTCATAATTATGCTCAGTGTCAGTGCAACTCCATCATGTCTGATTGAATGACTAAAATAGCCGTACAAAGAGTTTATGAACCTTGTACTCCAAACAAGGCATCAACAAATACATTTTCATTATCGCTTTTATATTAAATTTCACAATTAAAGCTCATCAATTTAAAGCGACAAAATTACTAAAAGGAAGTTGAAATCTTATGTTCCAGCAGTCGTTTAAGACTTTTATTTTATGCTCTAATTATGAATTGTTAGCCCATCAATTTGTTGAGTTTTAGGAACGAGAAACTATCTAAAAAGAAATAGAAAAGGAAAGAGATAATGGAAGAGATAATTTATTGATTGGTTCTACTTTACATTGACATGAAAGTCTAAATATATAGAGAATGAAATAACAAACTTAGCTAATATCTAGATAAAACAAATCAAATTCAAAAGTTTAAATCCTAACTAGATAATAACTCTATCTTAATAGATAAAATTTTATCTTTTAACAAATATCTTATCTTTAAACAAAAACTTCAATTTTAACTTTGAATCAATATTTTCAACACAATTATTGCTCCCATTTTCGTACTACAAATGCTACGACTAGGAGTTCCTTTTTTATAAACTGAAAGTTGTTGCAGCTTTAGCCCTAAAATTATAGTAATAAAGGCTAGTGGATGATTATTTTGTGACAATACACTAAAGGAAAATGAGTAAGTGCCAACGGAAAATTACCAATGGAAGAGAAACCATATCAAATTATCGATGAAAAATGATTTTTCGAAGGTAATATTGTCATGAAGATTACATTTTGCAACGGTAAAAGTATCCATCGATAAAAATAGAAATTATCTCGACGAAATATAGCGACGGTAGAAGATTCTCGTCGGTAGAGGAGGCGGGAATACTAGGCGGAATAAAAAATTTTTGGGTTTACCGATGGAAATATTTCTATCGGTAAATTTCGTCAGTAAAATTTAGAGTAAACGTCATGCATTTAACCTACTCGAAGACCCCCTCCCTTTCCCTTGCGTTTTTGTTTTCATTTTTTTTTCGTCGATTCCTCATCTTTCTCTATCGTCGATTCCTCCTCTTTCTCTATCGTCGATTCGTCTTTTGCTTGTCGATGTGTGTGTTTGTTTGTCTTCTCTGGCCACTATCATTATGTCCTTCGATGGAGGTAAGTCATTCAACTTTTGTTCTCTATGATTTTCCATGTTGGCATATATGTTTGAACCTATGAGTTTTTGAGGTGTTTTTGCGTTTGTTTTGGATTGTCTATGGTGCATTTGTGTTTGCAATATTCTGGAAAATGTTGAGGAAGAAAAAAGACATGATTTACTTAAGTTAATTGGGATGAATATGTTATACCTTTGAAGTGTTCGACGAAAGTTCTGAGTGGGTTCTTTAACGATTTTCTCCTTATTTTAAGTGTCTATGGCTGTCAAGGTTATTGCTTGTTCTCATAAAATAGATTTCATGACCTGCTATATCAGGATTGCAGTTGAGAAATCAATTATGTGAGTTCAAATAATAATGAAAATGATGACTAATCGACGGGATGGGTGTAACACGTGCATAAGTCGTTCTATACAATATTCTTATATAGTTGCGGCAATGGGATATTATTCAAAGCACACTTTGATGCTAATGATGTTTATATTATTAATTTTTTCAATTGTATCGGGGCACATATGAGTTCTTTTACTATTTAGAATTTGTCGTTTCGTTATGTAATTTGTAATAACTAGATGGTGAGTTCAAGTTATCTTTATATGCATTGGCTTATTGACTCAACAGGTTTTCTTTTTTCTTCTTTTAGATCCTATTTAGTAAATAAATTGAACCATAAAAGAAAGAAGAAGGATTATAAAGGTTTGGGTTTTTCAATATAAGATAAATCATTAAAAAAATCCAACTTTGCTTACCGATTGATTTTAGTGTTTAATTTTTTTGGTAGGTTTAGTTTAACACTTGAAATTAATTCAATATATATAGTACTTGAAATTGCCATATAGACATGGTAATTCATATTAACTACTTTATTCATATATATTATAAATTATTTTTTAGTATGTATAAATAGTTTAGTTTATATAAGCCATAGTAACTATAAAGATCACTGTAATGATAATTCCAAAAAAATATATGTTTAATAGTTCATCTTAACATATCAATATCATATGGTTAGATGTATCATCTATTTAATAATTGGTCTTAATATATCAATTTCTTGTTATAATTTTCCTGCCTCCTAAAAATAGCTTCATATCAATAAGTCTCATATGGCAAGGAGGTTTTAGTAGTAGTTATACCATAGGAAAATTTGATATTTGGTTCTCTGAACAAAGGAGACCAAAAGAGTCGTTATTGTTTATTCTTATTTTCAAGACTCTAAGAACTATGTACCAATCATGATAGCCATAATCTTACTATATGCAGGGATGCTACTAGGGATGGCAATGGGTAGGGTTTGATTCGGGTTTAACTTAACCCATATCCATATCTATTTTTTATGACTCAACCCATATCCATATCCATTGGTTTTACGATTTACTAACCATATCCAAATCCATTGGGTTATTTGGGTTTTTGGATATCCATCGGGTTGTATAGCATATAAAAATATAACTTCTAAATTAAAAATATGGAGAGCAAATTTTTGCGAACGCTCTAAATCAAAATTAACTTAATAATAATAAGTCAAGATTTTGATTTGTATGTCTTAAA
>JANVCQ010679687.1:0-15024 GCA_025531925.1 Erythroxylum plowmanianum | reverse complement strand
TTGCACCCAAATAATCAATCCATGCTTTATGAAATTAATACACAATACATCATAATTCATGAACAATAATTCCCATTGTTCATGAATTATGATGTCCTTTCTTAGGTATACATTATACTGGGCTGACTCATTCACTATCTGAAATTAGGTAAATGATACCTCCATCTAACAAATGCACTATTTCCTTCTTGACTAATTCTTTTATGTGAGAGTTTGATCTTTGTTGTCTTTCCCTTGCCACCTTACTTCCTTCTTCAAGATTAATCCTTTGCATCATCGCATTAGGACTTATTCCTCTTATATATGACATTTTTCATTCTCTTCCTAATTGGCTATACCACTATATTCTTTTGTTTCCATCCAACTAGTTTGAAATGATGATAGGTAAAGAATGACCCTCATCTAGAAAGGCATACTAAGATGTGTAGGTAAGGGTTCAACTCAAAAATTGGTGGTTTTATAATGGAGGGTGGCACGGGTGCTTTTGTTCTTACTAAGATCCTTTGATTTGTTTGGACACCCAACTCCTCCTTTCATCCTTCTCCTTCATTTTTAATTTCCCCAGCACTTGCTTCTTCAATATAGCTCTCTTCTTGCTCTTTTATACACTCATCCATTATGTCTATCTTCATGCAAAATCTTCCTTTCTCAAATTGCTTAATATTTTTTCATATTAAATTCTACTTGTTTGTCACCAACAAAAGGATAAGTTTCCCTTTATGGACATCAATCAGAGCTCTTCCCATATTCATAAACAGCGTACTAAGAACAAGTGGGTAATTCCTATTCTCTTTAAAGTTTAATACTACGAAGTCCACCAGAATAATGAATTTTTCCACTTTGACTATGATGTCCTCCACCACACCAAATGGTCTATGTATTGATTGATCTGCAACTGAATAAGCATAAAAGTCAACTTCACATCACCTAAGATTAATACTTACATATAAGGCACATAAACATTTAGTGAACTTTAATTCACCAACAATAAAAGTATAGTGAAACTCCATGGGTTCTTCAATTTTGAAGGCATATGATTAGTAATTATAGAGATACAGCTTTCAATTAGAGAAACTATTTTGTTGTCCTCCCAAGTTCCTTTTTTTTTATAGTATATCCTTAATAAACTTCACATACTTGGGCATTGGTTACAAAGATTCTACAAAAGACAAGTTGATTTGAAATTTATTTGGCTTTTCCACAAATTTTGAAAATTATGCATGAAATTTGTTCTTTTGCAACCTTTGAGGGAATAGAATCTTTGGTGGATATAGGGGAGGAGGAACATAGGGAGTATCCTCTTTCTTCTATTCATCCTTTTTCCTTTTTCTCTTGCTCTATGTTGGGACGCAACTTGTTTTTCAAATGGTTCTTCTAATTCTTTCCTACTCCTAAGTGTGATAAATTTCAATTACTCCTTTGGATTTGATTCTGGGTTACTCTAGAGACCCACCCTCATATTTTTTGTAGAAAATGCATTGGCTAATTAGCTCACTTGAACCTCTCGATTGTGAATAGAAGATGCATAATTCTTAGAAATTTGATAGAATTTAGCTTCCATCCTCTTTTGGGGTCTCATATTGGCTCGCGAACTTAGAATTTAACACATCCATTAACTTACCCATCTTCGATTCTAGTGAACCAATGTTGGACCCCGAAAATTTTTTTCAATTATTATCGATTTATTTGTTTAATTATTTATTTGTGTTTTGTTTGTTTGTTTGTTTATTTATTTCTAGAATTGGGTCATCAAATTTAGTAAGCATGAATAGAGATTAGAATTTAATGGAAGGATTGGAATTAACTTAGAATTTATATGTGTTAAGTGGATTAAAGGAGTTAGAGACATAAAAGAAAATAGAAGGGGTAGAATTGGAAGAACCAAGTGAGTGAAGGGCAAAATGGGGAAAACAATGATGAAAATATGTCTTGGCTTAGAAGGAGAAGAGAAGCATCGTGGGAGAAAGAAAAATAAGAGAAGAAAACCGAAGAGGGAGAAGAAGAGAGGAAAATGATGGGAGGCTTCGAAGGAAGAAGAAAGAAGAAGAAAAAGATGAGAAATAAACTTGTTAGAGGTAAATTATCATCTTTCTTCTTGCTTAGGTACAAAAGGGGGATTAAATAGAGACTAGGGTTTTGGAAATCTTGAAGAGTTTGATGCTAAACAAGTAAGTATAAGCATTAACTCTTCTTGATTATTTCATGAACAATACTTAATGATAGTTAGATGCGAAAATGAAGTTAAATGTGTTTAGGAAGTTGTTGATGAATGGTATATGAAAATGTTTTAATCTTTTTGGTTGATGAGCAAGTATAGCTTATGAATTGGTTTGTGAATGATTTTGGGTTGAAATGAACTTGAAAATGAAGTAGAAAGGATGTTTTTCTTATATAAGATGTATTAGGTGTAAGATTTTCGGGTGAGAAATCTAGAAAATGGGACGAAAGGGTTGGAAATTCGTAAGTTTCTATGAAAGGCAAACTTTTGGCTTCGCCGCGATGACGTCGAATTTTCCTACACCAAACATACTTCGGTATTTTGAGTATAACTTTTTCTATAGCTATCTAAATAGAGTTATTTTTTATTTAGAGTCAACTAGAGACATTGGGCTACAAATTGTCTAAAGCAATCAAGTTAAAATTCAGTCTCTAAGGATTCCAATTTTTGTAAGGAAGTTGAGAACAGAATATTGTTTCTATATAAGAACAGTCCGAAAATGTTTAGAGTATAACTTTCAGATTATTGAACCAAATTGAATGATTTATGTGTCATAAGAAACTTAAGGCAATGGGGAACATGTTTCTAGAAGAAAGTGTTCTAAAATTTCTTCATTTACCTGATCATAATGATCATGAAAAAATTGACCTGAAAATCTAAATTTTGAAAGGAGTTATAGTTCAATTTTAGCATGTTTTGATTATTAAAGTTTTAAGAATTTTCATTTGAATTTGGATTAAATGAGAAATTGTTGTGTTTAGGATATCAAGAAAACCTTACCCAAGAGCAAGAGGAAGGGCAATCTTGAGGTCAGAATTCAAACGAAATTAGGTGGGTAATGTATTTATAGTTATTGTGTAATTGGGCAAATTCTTGCCTATGTATAATATGTGGAATTGCTTGAATTTGAAATCATTGTGAATGTTTGAAAATGCATGCTGAATTATGATTATGTTATACCTTGAAAAAGGTTATAACATTTTGTATAAACGGAAAGAAGAAAAAGCATGAAAGTATTAGCATATGATAAAGTGATTTGAGCATGATTATATGTTTTTGTTTGATTAAGAGTGGAACCATTATATTCGTCACGTGCACATTGACAAGAGCCTTCTCTCGGCTACTCGCTTGTGGCATATGAGCTTCAAAAATGGACTCATTCTATTCATGGTGTAAACTTTGGTTTCTTCATTCTGTTTCCATGAAACCCTAGAGCCATTTATTTGTACATTGCATCTTTAAATTGTCAAGTATGATGTATTTACGTGCTATGCATAATGGTTAAAGCCTATGTTATGAGTTATGTGATGACTTTCTTAATTATGAGTATTTGAGCTAAATTGAGAATGGCTAAATTGTTAGATACATATATATATATATACATATGCTTGAATTTGTGGCAAATTACCGATGGCTATAAATATATTAGCCACTGAGCTGTGTAGCTCAACCCATTATTTTCCCTCCTCAGGTGTGGAACAAGACGACAGTTGATCCTTGCAAGGCATCAAAGACTCCAAGATAGTTAGAGACTTTGTACTAAGTTAGTGACTTATCGGATAGCTTTATAAGCATATCAACATTGAGCATCATTTTGTATTTGTATTAAAGCTTTGATATGTATGATGTTATGTAAGTAAAGTTTGTTCAAACTCTTTAGAATTAGTAATGAAATGAAGATTTGAAGTTTCTTTTGTGTATGATTATGTTTAGCTTGTGGTTAAGTTTGGATGGTTAGATTTGAATGTATGTGTTTGTTTAGAATGTTTGAATGTTGGAGTCTGGGTTTCAGATTCTGAGGGTTTCGCCGTGACGAAGCCAGAGGTTTGTCGCGATGAACCTTTCTGAAGGTGACTTCATCGCAGCAAAGAATGACTTTCTCCGCAGCGTATTTGATCCACTAGGAGATTACTCCCAGGTGTTCGCCCTGCCATAGTACACGCTGCCACTTCTCTTTACTATTTGAATCCTTTCGTCCCTCCTCTCATGTGATCCTTACCCGACGACCCCGAGCGATCACCTCAGGATAGGGAATGGGACTTGGGACCAACATTGTTTGGTATAAGAGCAAGAGTTAGACTCTAGAAATACGGGGTAATAAAGATCACATTTTATGACTCCAAATGTTGGGCCCCGAAAATGGGGTTCAACAACCAAGTTTGTCTTGCTGAAATTATGGTAGGACTGAAGCTCTTATTTGATTTCTTACATTGTTAGACAAAGAAAATTTTGGGAGGTTCTTTCACCTATAAGTATTTAAGCAGGGATTACCTCCCCAACCACACTATGCTCCTATAAAGTTGAGCGCCTACACATTCTTATTTTTCATTAGGAAGCAATCAACTTTGATATGACTTTCTTGTCCATATAGTACGCATCCATGCTGAATTGCCTTTAGTGGGATAGAAGATGATAAGTGTAAATTATACTATGTTTTAATACATGTTTAAGTGTGTTTTTAAGTATTTCTTAGATGATTATCACGTATATAGGCTTAGAATTATGATATTATTAGTGTTTGTTTATATTCTAAGTGTTTGTGTGGTTCTTGTCACGATCATGATAAAGAGTGCAAACAATAATTCCAACAAATTTCAACTTTTCCAACATTTGACTCTTTTGTAATTTTAAGGTTTTGGGGATATTTTTAGAACCAAAATTAAGTATATAAACCCTAGAAAGAAACCTAGAAGTCTTAAGAACTATTTAAGAACATAAAACACTAAAAAAAGAGTAGCCACCATCTTGCATTCTTGGATGAAAGAAGGAGCATCAAAGAGAACATTGGAGATTTCTAGATTTTGAGTTCAAGTTCCAAATCAAGTTCTTCTTTCTCTCTTCTTGTTATTTTCATTAAACTTCATGTATGAACTAAATTTGATGATGTTCTTTATGTTTGTTATGTTCTAAATTTTCAGATTAGGGTTTGTTCTTGAATTATTTTGTGACTTTGATTTCAATTGATACAATACAATTTATGTGTTGTGTTAATGGTGCATTTTACAATTCGACAATAAATCGAGAGAGTGAGTCAAAAGTAATATGATTAATTTGCACAATGAGAGTTGATAGATTAATATGTCACATGATTAACAAATCCCATCATTTGAAGAGATAGCTTATATGATAACTTGGTTATTCGATAGATCACGTCAAAACTTATTAAAAGTGTTCGGGAAAGAGTTATGAATTGAGAGATTGCAATTCTGAAATTTTCAAATTCAATTAGGGTTAACTAATTAAAACTTTTTGAATTCCTTTGTTTTAAAAAATTATTGTCCTTTCTTGTAATTATGGCACCCAATCATGATAAATTAAAAAAAAAAGAAAAGAAGGAAGTTTGGGCGCAAAGTTAAAGACATATTGATTTGGACATCACAAGGTAACAATGAAGAATTCTAAAAGTTAATGCCAAGAAGAGATAGAATGAATGATGATGGAGGAAATATATCATGGGTAGCAAAGGACCCTTGTGAATTTCAATAAAGCATTATTTGGTTAGGGAAGTAATCATCCTTATTTGAACACTTACAATCCGAGGTGGCAAAACCACCCAGATTTCTTTTGGTTTAATCATGTAAGAACTTAAATGGGAATTCAAGGCCTGCCAGGATTTCAGCAAGATGAGTCCAATTTATGAGATTCAAAATTGGACAAGATCATGGATAATCTCATAAGCATGGATGAGGCCCAAAACAGACTAGAAGGGAAGTTTAAGCAAATAACAGAAGATCATGCCTCTTCTATTCACAATCTAGAGGTTTAAATGGGCCAGATTTCCAATTAATTCTGTAAAAGAAGTGTGAAAAACTTTTTGAGCAACATGGAAGTAAATCTAAACGAGCAATGTAAGGTTATCACATTTAGGAGTGAGAAAGAGCTAGAAGAAAAAACGAAAAGACAAGCTAAGATCCACCTTGTAGAAGACCAAGAGAAAAATAAAAAAAAAGATCAAGAAAAGAGTGAGGACCTCCCTATACTCCTCCTCCAGCTTACTCACCAAAAATACCATTCCCACAAAGACTTTAGAAGAATGAATTGGATGTACCATTCACAAAGTTTATGGAAAAAAAGCTAAAGAAATGGAAATTTTACTTATCTTTTGTAGAAGTGTTGAAACACAAGCCTAAGTATGCAAAGTTCCTTAAAGATATATTATATAACAAGTGGACTTGGGAAGATGAACAGACAGTATCTATAATAAAATTTGTAGCTCCTTAATTACCAACCATATTCCCTTAAATTTGAAAGATCTAAGGAGCTTTACAATACCCTGTGTAGTTGGTAATTTAGAGATTTTGAAATGTCTATGTGACTTAGGCATAAGTATAATCTTATGCCTTTGTTGATTTTTAAAAAAATTAAGGCTAAAAGATTTGAAGCCAACATCTATGCATATTCATTTGGTGGACCAATCAATAAAGGAACTGTTAGGCTTGGTGGAGGATGTGCCTAAAAAAATGAGCAAGTTTATATTCCTATGGATTTCGTTGTGCTAGACTTTGAGAGGATCAAAATTGTTTGTAGTTCTTGGTATACCATTTTTGAACACCAAAAAAGCTTTGGTAGATGTCCATGAAGACAACCTCATCCTTTAGATTGGAGATGAACAAGTGAAATTCAACATGAATAAGATATTAAAGAATCTAAAGGAGGGTAACTCATTTAAGAGAATTGATGAATTTGAATCTTAAAGGAGCGAGAGGAAGAAGAATAGATGACAGTAGAGATTGGGTTTGAAGAATATAAGAAAGTCTTTGTTTAAGAAGCTAATGAAGAAGACAATGACAAACAGATGATAGTGGAGATAAAGATTGAGGAAGATATAGACGTCTCTGCTCACGAAGCGGAAGAAGAAAAGGAGAAGAAGGTGATTGAGGAAGAAAGAGAACAGGTCACCTTCTTAGAAGTCAAACTGTTGAATTCGATAGACAATTTAGGAAGTTTTATTATTCCCTATTTTATTGACAGATTGTTAATTAAAAGGGAATTATTAAACTTATTTAGTTTTCTTAATTTGATTAATTTTCTCCTTTTGATTATCTTGTAATATGTAGCTTATTTGCAGGTTACTAAACTAAAATTGAGAGACATAGGTAGAAGCAAGCCACTCATAATTGAACTAGGTTGAGTATGCACGGAAAAAACACGTCGAGCTAATAATGTTAACTAAGCGCTACTTGAGAGGTAGCCCAAGACTAAGTTTTGTTTGTTTTGTTTTGTTTTATTGGTATTTTGTTATTTTTGTTTTTGTTTTTATAGGGAAACAATTGTCGAAATTTTATTGCCGAAAGTATCTCCATAGTCCATCACCACCTCAATCTCCTAGCTTTATGCTCTTAACCTTTTCTTTTATTTTTATTTATTGTTTTGTTTTTATCACATTAAGGATAATGTGTTAACTAAGTGTGGGGAGGATTTTTCATTAGCATATTATGAGTGTGAATTTTGCATACCATATTGTTAATTTTTGATTAGGTTGACATGCTATGAACATATGTTTCATATGTGTGAATTGTGTGAATGTTTCAATGGCAATATTTTAATGGAAGTAGTTTAACTTAGAACATAGTCATTGAATTTGTAAAGGTATATTGACTAGTGCATTTTATGTTTTAAGTATCGTTGGTTAAATATGCATGTTAATTAGAATATGGCATCGGTTTGTTCATCTTAGGAAATTCTTATATACATTTATAATTATAAGTCAATTGAATATGTTAGTATCATTACTAGTCTTTCATGAGGGTCATTGACTAAAAGAAATGAGATAGGCTATGTGAAATGAAAAAAAATTTGTGTATGTCTATTAAATGAATAACTATTCCATTGGCCCTTTTGGAACAAATATTGGGTTATGGATAAAGCTAGTAGCCTATTGAGAATGTGATACAACTGAGTAACCAGGGGGATTCAAGACCAAATTTTTGTCTTCGTGTCAAAAGCTAGAGTGACATTCCAACCAAGCTAGTTAATAAAACATAGCTTAGTTGAGTAACAGGAGCACATTCATGAGAAGGTGTTTGCATTCGCGTCAAAAGACTAGGTTAACATTAAAAAAATTTAAAATAAAATGGTGTTTCGATAAATAAATCCTACTAATCTTTAAAAATAGCAAAAAATTTCGTGAAGGAATACTTAGTGATATTTGCAATTTTGGTTGATGACTAATTATCAATGTATGTATACAAGTACTTTAGGTGAATGAATACGATGTTAATGTCTTGATTAGTATGTATATTCAACCCAAAGTGCTTAGCCATAACTTTCATAGGTTAATATATTGGAACAACTTGAATGATTTTTGTTTAAGGTTAAATTGGCTTTGTCAAGTTAGATGTCATTATACCATTAGTGCATGTTGCATGAATGTATGTGTTATTGTTTGGTTTATTTGAGTTTATGTTATGTTTTTGTTTTTGCTTGAGGAAAAGCAAAAGTTTAAGTGTGGTGATGTTAATAGAGATAAATTATACTATGTTTTAATAGATGTTTAAACGTGTTTTTGAGTATTTCTTAGATGATTATCATATATATAGGCTCAGAATTATGTTATTATTAGTGTTTGTTTATATTCTAAGTCTTTGTACATGATTTGGATCTAAATTTTATGTTTCAAGAGGTGTGTGATGTGTTTTTGAGTGTATGGAAATAGAAATTGAAGAAAAGAGAAGAATTGGAAGTATGGAAGCAGGTAATGATCATGACAGTGAACACAGACAGTAATTCCAACAAATTTCAGCTTTTCCAACACACGAATCTTTTTGTAATTTTAATAGTTTGGGGCTATTTTTGGAACCAAATTAAGTGGGTAAACCTTAGAAAGAACCCTAGAAGCCACAAGAACTATTAAGAACATAAAACATAAAAAAAAAAGCAGTCACCATCTTGCATTCTTTGATCAAAGAAGGAGCATCAAGGAGAGCAGTAGAGATTTCTAGATTTTGAGTTCAAGTTCTTGTTTATCTCTTCTTGTTATTTTCATTAAACTTAATGTATGAGCTAAATTTGATGATGTTCTTCACGTTTATTATGTTTTAAATTTCCATATTAGGGTTTGTTTTTTAATTATTTTGTGACTTTGATTTCAATTGATTCAATACAATTTTTGTGTTGTGTTAATGGTGCACTTTTATACTTTGGAAATAAATCGAATGAATCAAATATAATCTGATTAATTTGCATAATGAGAGTTGATAGATTAATATATCACATGATCAACAAATCAACCATCATTTGAAGAGAGATCTTGTGTGAGAACTTAGTTATTCGATAGATCATGTTAGAACTAATTGAAATTGTTGGGGAAAGAGTTATGAATTGAGAGATTGCAATTCTAGAATTTTCATATTCAATTAGGGTTAGTCAATTAGGGTTAATTGATTAGGACTTAAGAAAGAGTAGTCAATCCTTTAGAAGATCTAGAATCAACACATAATTGAATCAGTAGCAGGTAAAGGAACAAAATAACGATAGAATAAATCCTAAACTTTGTCCTTGATTTTCCTCACATATTTGTGGTAGCTCATTTGTTATTTGATTCTTTACTTGGTATAGTTATTTTAATTTTCTGGTATTATTTTATTAAAATAATCTTTTATCTCTTTAGACAAAGTTAGGTTCATTTAATTTTAACCATTTCCTCATGGGATCGACACCTTTGGTAATACAAGTTACAATCCATATTCTTACGGATACTATGAGTTTTATTAGAGGTAAAACTTGCTCAACAGAAGATATGGCTTCTAGGATGTCCAATTATTTGGTTAGGTTCACTACTTCAGCCTATAATATTGTCACCGAATCTACATCAAGCACTCCCTTTTGATCTTTAAAGGTTGACTGTTGTTCATTCTTTTCAATTTCCATGACAACTATTGATTGCCATCTCTTATAACAGATTATGAGCTGCCTTAACTATTTTACTACATTAAAGAGCCACTAGTTGTTGCATTAATGGTTCCTTACATGGGTGAGTTCACTTCATTGTAAAACATTTGCAAAAGGAACTCCTTGGGCAAGTTAAGATATGGACAATTCATTTTCAATCCCTTGATTCATTTACATGCTTCATATAAAGAATCCCCTTTGTTTTCGTGGAAATTTGTGATGTCCTTTATGATTCTTATAGTCTTTATCAATGGGAAGTACTTAGTCAAGAAGGCTTTGAACTACTTGTCCCATATTATAAGGTTCTCTAATTAAGTGGATTCAACTATACCTTGGCTCTATCCTTAAGTATAAATGAAAAGAGCCTCATCTTTGTTTCATCTTCCCACAACCCCTTATACTTGAACGTATCACAAATCTCCAAGATGTTGGCCAAATTAGCATTGAGATTCTCATTAGTTAGTTCATAATTTTGCACATTAGTTTGCAACATATTTAGCAATGCTGGTTTAATTTCTAATGTATTAGTCTGCATTGGTGGTCTGATTATCCCTTTTTGATTCACACTGAACCCTAACCTTAGTAGTCTATAAGGGTCCTTTACTAATCTCCTTGGTTTGTTTCCTCTACCATTGTTCTTTATATTACTTCTTGGCATTTTGCTTTTCAAATCTCTCTTTTTTACTTTGTGATGTCAAAAGCTTCAATATTTGTGACCCTATCAAACTCCTTGTAGACCTTGTGTTCATACATTTGCACTGACTTAAGAAAAAGGTATAAAATGCCTCAAAGTTAAAGGACTTTAAATCAAATAAGCTGCTAAAATATGAATCCCTAGCAATGACATCAAAAACTTGTTTGTTTGTTTTAATGTATACGATACCACATGCATACTGATCGTATATTGTAGTAAAGATATCGTTCCTAGGAAGATTAGATTAGTCACCTAACAATTTGAATGCATTTTTTCTAAGGTAACAAAAAATTCTTTTAACTAAAATTCAAATAACTAAACTAAAATCAAAATAAAGTAATAAAACTGAACAATTGAACTTATAAAGATAGTAATAAGACCAAAGTTAATCAATAATAAATAATTAAGGGTTATTATATCCTTGTTTTATTTTCCTTTTGCCTTGTTAATTCAATTATGCTTGATCTTAGATATACCAAGGTTTTGATTACCTTTTCTTGAGATATAACTAAGTAATCCCAATTGAAATAGATAACAGTTGAGTTAAAATCTCTCAGTTCTCAAAACTACTACCAACTATTCAATTGGATTTGAAGCAATCCTAAGGATAATTAACACACAATTAAAATTTCTCTTCAACTACTCAATTGGATTTGAAGCAATCCTAAGGATAATTAACACACAATTAAAATTTCTCTTCAATTGCTTATTAACTTGATATTTGTAATTCTATTAAGCACATTCTTTGAGCCATCCTCTTAATGTTCAAACTTATTTGTCTTTGTGAACAAGAATGATAGGGATTAGAGTGAATATAGGACAAGAAATTGCAAGAAAAATAACATTTCAACATGATCTAGAAGATACACAACAGTGTATCTACTTACACGGATGTGTATACATCTAAAAGATGCATTTTTTACTTTGTGTATCTTCATGAATTGAATTGAGTTTGCACGGTTGTATGCACCCCTAGATACTTAGTTTTTGCTATAAATTGACATTTTGAGTGGCTAAAGAGGGGGAACCATTTTTGTATGACAAGAAAGGGCAAAAACCTCACCTTTTTGGAATTTATGGAGGGTTAATCTTTCTTCTTCCAGTTTGAAGGTGAAATCGACTCTAAGGATCACATTTAAGCATATCATTAGCACCATTTCTTACATTTGAAGTTACATTGGGGACAATGTAAATTTTAAGTATGGGGGTGGGGATCTTAGTTTCATGCACGTTTTTCAACTTGTTTGTTGCTTATGTGTGTTTCTTAGGTGTTTTAAAAAGGAAACAAACAAATAAACATTTTCTCTTTTTCTATTGCTTTTAAAACGATAGTCATAAATAGAGAGTGAATTAAATAAAATTATTCATAACAACTTAAGAATATACTTTTACTCTTGTGATTGATCAATATACATTATCTTTCGAAGAGTAGTGACTAATGGTAGACACAAGTCAGTGAGATTTTGAGCCTTGATAGACTAACACATCTATATCAGTCTCATTGTCTTTTGTTTTTGTGTGACCTTTATAACATCTACATCCTAACTTTACTTTGATTTTCTATTCAAGATCACATTTTTATCACATGCATTAACATGGAAATGATATAGGAATTTTTTGTTTCATAAACTACATTAGCCAAATAACCTACTTATTGATATGAATTTTCCTTTTGATAAGCCCCCTTAAGCTTTATTTTCCTTTTCTTTTTGTGCTAACCACATCATATACTTTAAACCTAACCAAATGTCCTACCCAAGCCTTAAAGTTAATGGAGCATTTGATAATTGTTGATGATTGTGGATGCACAAAAGTATAAGTGTGGGGGTGTGAAGATACTTGGGTTGGTTATAATTGTCATAATGTCATTTTAAGTCTTGTCAATGAGATTCAATATTGATGTAGCTTATTTCAAAAAAGCAAAAGAAAAAGAGAAAAGAAAAAGAAAAAAACGATAAAGAGAAATATATATATAAAAGTATCAAGGAGGAAATGCAATTATTTTGCAAAGTTACTCATGATTATTTTCTCTTCCTAAAGTTGTATGGAATTAGCAATTTGAGCATGATCCATATGAGGTAGGTGTTGTTTTGAAGGATCACCACTTATGGTTATAATGTATTGTTTATCATCAATTGTATGAGTAATTCCTTCTAATTCCTTTATACTTCATGAGGTTTATGATGTAAGAGCTTGAATTTGAATTGTGAAACATAGTTTTTGCATTCATCATAGTCAATGGTACCCAGTTTTAAGTGAATGTTAGTTTTTGCACTTGATGTTACATTAAGTGTTTTTGTTGCTTCACTAACTTTGAGGGCTTTTATGCTATATTACCCAAATACATCTCATATTAACCTTTGCCAACATTACAACCTTAAAAAGTCCTTTGATTCATGATCATGCATGTAAATCTTAGTGGTGGAGAAATGAAATGATATGCAAAGTTGTGGAATGTCTTGATTATGAATGGTGTTACCTATAGATTTATCTCATTCTTAAACACATTTTCTCAAAGTCTACCCTTAGATTGCTCAATTTCTAAAGGGAATGATTGTTGACTGGTCATGAGTACAGGCATTGAATGTTGAGTTCTTACTATGGTTCTGAAAGTTATTTCTTTTTTTAATGATTATCTATTATTGAGAAATATGGAAAATGAGCAAGTGTTTTGTATTATAACTTTGATTTTATTGTTATGCCTACAAACGATTAAAATCTAAGTGTAGGGGAACTTGATGTGTGCTTAATTGTTTATGTATTCACTCTTTAACATTTAGTGATTATTGCTGTGAAATGTTTAAGAAACTCATCTTGGTTCACATTTGGTTCTAGGTACAATTTGAAAGCTCAATAGTTAAAATGAGTTAAAAGCATATTCTTTAGGCCATCCTCTTAATGTTCAAACTCAATTGTCTTTGTGGAACAAAATAGATAAGGATTATAGTGAAGATGGGAGAAAAATTGCAAGCAAAACAACAATTTAGCATGATCTGGAAGATACAAAACCATGTACTACTTACACGGTCGTGTATAGATTCAAAAGATCCATTTTTTACTTTCACAGTTGGATTCAATCTTCACGAATTTAATTAGGATTGCATGGTTAGGTGCATGACCCAAAAACTTAGCTTTTGCTATAAATTGACATTTTGAGCAGCCAAAGAGGGGGAATTGTTTTTTAAGGACGAGAAAAGGTAGAAACCTTACTTCTTTGGAATCTATGGAGGGCTAATCTTTCTTCTTCTAGTTCGAAGGTGAAATAGATGCCGAGGCTCACATTTGAGCTTATGGTTATTGTTTATTGTTAAATCTCTCTCTCATAGGGATTATTTATGTTATTGTTTGCTAATTGATTTAGGTATTTGTGTAAAGATGATCTGAATGCTTTTATTATATTATTTTTTATATAAAACCATTGCTAGAATCTCAAATAAAATATATAATAGTTATGTTTTGGATTCATTTGTGGCAACTAATGATGTTTAATCATTAGGAATAATGTAACATAGCTTAATTGACCCAAGCTTGTGTGGTTGTTGCCTAGATTGATCTATTTTCCTTATTCATAATATAGTTGTCAAACTAAATCTAAAGAATTTGTTTTAAGTTGTTCGATAGTTAGGTTTAGTTGAAGAGCTTATTTTGATTAAATGCGATCTAAGGAAAAATTAGGGTTAGTAGAACTTATCTTTAATCTACAATCAATAGTTTTTAAAAGAGGTGTGAAAACAATACTGTAATGAAGTATATTTATTTGTGTAGGCTAAGATTGAACCAAGAACTAGATTGAAAAATCATTCATTAATTTTCTCACTTTCATGTTATTTAATTTTATTTGTTTTTATTAGTTCAATTTCTTTTTTTTTGTTATTTAAAACTAGCCAACCCCTAATTTAATTTATTGTTTAAATATAAATATAATTTAGAAAAGTGACTTAATTTAATCTCTGTAAGATCGACTTAGACTTATCACTAGTTATAGTTTTAAGTTCACTTTTTTTTGTAGTGTTACGACATATTGTCAGTAACATACACGGGCCTGTAACTCCACCTAGGTAAGAATTGTCTTTGAAGCTCCATATGCTTACAATGACTCATACAGTTACTATTAGGACCCGATCCGGAAATCGGATCCCAACTGGAAAACGAAACGAAAATAGCCGAAACCAAAGCGAATTCAAATCGGATAATTTGAATTCGAAGGCGAAACGAATAACCA
>JANVCQ010679668.1:0-15025 GCA_025531925.1 Erythroxylum plowmanianum | reverse complement strand
TTCATCCCCAAAAGTCAAACTTTCTTAATTCTTCAAATTCTCACACTTTTCCTCTTTATTTCTTGACTTTCAACTTTTCTTTTAATCCACTCATCCACTTGAACTTTCATAACCCATACAAATTTATTTGAAACCCAAAGTTATCGAATCAAACAAATCTTTTCTCATCAATTTCCTTAAGGCAAAAATATCTATAATTTCATTCATATACAAAAACTCTTATCAAATTTTCATTTTCATATTTCTAATTTCTACAAAAAGTTTGGGGTCCAACAGAATATCGGTGCCTTCCACGACGTTTAGCAATAGACGTCGCAAATCCCTATTGCCTACCACACCTTCTATGACATTTTTTGTGACGTTTTTATAGACGTCGTTCATGGTTTTCTACGACGGTTAAATGGATTATGCAATGTTTAAAAAGCGATGCAGAAAGGGTCCTTTTCTTGTAGTGACGTTTACTATAATTATAAGGCCAATTATCCATTTCTTTTCCTATCTGCATAATTTCTATTATGTGTGCAAGTTGACAAATCGAGCAAATTTAATTTATTACCACCATTTTGCTGTGTTTGTTAAAAGCAAGTCCAAAACAGACACTAATTCACAGCTTTTGTCTTTCTAGTTTTAACTTTGTATGTCCTTGTACCTCATAAAACTACCTTTGATGTACAGAAAGAGAGAAACTTCACCTTTGGAAGCACAATCCTCCCTCACCTTTGGAACCACAATCCTCCCAAGAGGCCCAACGTCACTATTTTTTAACTCTTTCTTCAGTAGCACTCTCATTCTCTATACTCGCGTATTCAGAAGAAATAGTCAACTTGAAAAGTTTGGAAACTTGAGAAGATTTAAATAAAAAAGAAATAAAATCATTAAAAATCTTGAGGAATTTAAAATCCTATTCTACTAAAAACTCACGTTGCCATCTGGTTGGGATCATTAGGGCAAATAATGCTATGAACATTAGTCCCCATTCCATGCGTAGTAATCTTCATAGAAGAAAAGAAACCTTTGTTAAGGTTCTTCTGGCGTGCCAATTTTCTCCTATTCCTTACAATCTTGCTCTTATAAATATGCGTCAACAGCAGTTGATTGTGAAGAACTGTGGTAGAAATGTCTCAGAAATCCAGACGTGAAGTTTTGTTAGATGATAGTTAGGAGATTGAGATGTTATAAATGTTTGTATTCACAAAAGTTGTATACATCAAGATACGTATATGAGTTTTTCCAACTACTCTATATTCTTCCTTGTTTTCTCTATTTTTCCAAAAGTAATCTCATTACTACATTTCCTTTATATTTTTCATTAGCTAGAGTTCAATAAAATAATATTTAGTTCTTCGAATGATAGTTAGATAACAACAGCAAAGTGGTATCAGAGCCATATTCTTAAGGGATCTATTAAGATGTAAGCAAGGTTCTTGGCTTTAGAAGATTAACTCTTTCATGATTAAGCTGTGACTTTGAGAAAGGAGTACTCAGAGATGGATAAGAGTTCAACTCAGGGTTTGCAGCCTGCAATTTTCAATGAAGAAGGGTATCAAATCTGGGCAATCAAGATGGAGGCATACATGCAAGGTCAAGATCTTTCGGAGTCTATTAATGAAGACTACGTAGTCGAGGTTCCAGCTGAAGATGCACCAATTGCTTAGCTAAGATGGCTAAGGGAGAGGGTGACTAAGAAGGCTTAAGCTAAGTCTTGTTTGTACTAGTCAGTTGCACCTTCAATTTTTACTCGAATCATGGGTCTCAGCTCTGCAAAGAACATCTGGGATTTCTTGCAAAATGAGTATGAAGGTGATGAGAAGGTGAAAAATATGAAGGTGTTAAAATTTTTGAGAAAGTTCGATAAAATGCAGATGAAGGAAGATGAATCTGTCAAGAACTATAATGAGAGGCTGATTCAACTTTCAAATCAGACTAGGCTCTTAAAAGCTGAGTTTAAAGATCAGAGGTTGGTTTAGAAGTTGTTGGTGTCGGTACCTAAGAAATATGAGGCTACAGTAGTCTCAATTGAAAATTCCAAATATGTTGAACAAATCAAACTCGCTGAAGTTGTAAGTGCCTTGTAGGCTCAAGAGCAAAGGCATCTGATTGGAAAAATAGAAGCTGTTGAAGGAGCATATAGGGCCTTTACCAAGGCTAGAGTTTAAGAAAAGTCTAAGAAGAAGAAAAAAATCAAATCTGGATCATGTTCTCAGAATGCTTAGACACACCAGAGATATGCTAGCAAGAATGCAGGAGGAGACAAGACGAACAAGTATAATCCTTGTCCTCATTGTGGTAAGTGAAACCATCTAGCCTTCAGGTGCTGGAAGAGACCAAATGTGGAGTGTAGGAAGTGCCATCAAAAGGGACACATGGAGGCAATATGCAATAACCAAGCTACTGCAAATGTGTAAGTTACTGAAGAAGAAGAACAGTAGCTCTTTGTTGTCACATGTAATCTTACTAAAGCATATCCATCTGAGTGGTTGATAGATAGTGGAGGTACAAGCCATATGACTCCAGATCCAATATTATTCAAGTTTCTTGATTAGAAAGTGATGGCAAATATAAAACTAGGAAATGGAGACTGCATCCAAGGAGAAGGAAAAGGAGTAGTTGAGATCTCTACTAGGAATGGAGTCAAAATCATCTATGATGTGCTTTTAGTGCCCAAGATACAACACAATCTCTTAAGTGTGGCCCAATTGATTGAAAAAGGTATGTTAGTACACTTTGAATTTGATGTTTGCAAAGTGTTTGATAAAACTGGCCAGGATATTCTAAGCACTAAAATGAAGAATAAGAGCTTTTCTATAAAACCAGAAGAGATACAATAAGAGGCACTTGTGAGTGACACAGTCGAGTATGATCTTTGGCATCGAAGACTCGCACACTACCACATGAAGGGACTAGAAGCGATGAAGAAGAATATGGTTGATGGTCTACCATCTTTCCCATCCTATCACTCAGAATGCAAGGTTTGTATAATGGGTAAGAAACATATGCTCCATGTTTTAAGTCAAGTTGGAGGGCTGATGAGAAGCTTCAATTACTGCATATGGACATATGTGGTCCAATGCTAGTAAAATCTTTGAATGGGAGTAGGTCTTTCTTGTTGATAATTGATGAATACTTAAGGTATTCATGGATATACTGTCTCAAAAGCAAAGGTGAAGTTGCAAAGATGTTTAAGGAGTTTAAAAAACTGGTTGAAAACCAAACAGGATTGAGCATCAAGTCTGTAAGAACAAACAATGGCTCAGAATTTATTTCTAATGAGTTTCAATTGATCTGTAAAGATGTAGGTATCAAACACCAGCTTACCACTATACTCCACAACAGAATGGAGTGGTAGAGAGGAGAAACAGAATTGTGGTGTAGATGGTGAGATGAATGCTGGAAGAAAAGGAGCTTCCTAAGGATTTTTGGGAAGAAGCAGCATCCATTGCTTATTTTCTGTTGAACAGGCTGCATACCCGAGCCCTTGTGGACAAGACACTGCATGAAACGTGGTATTGAGTGAAACCAAAGTTAAAGAATTTGAAGGTGTTCTAATCTCTCTGCAATGCACTTATACCTCAAGCTAGGAGGAACAAGTTAGATAGCAAATCAGAACCTACAATTTTTGTGGATATTTTGAAGAGAGCAAAGGATATATATTGTTTTATCTAGAACAGAAGAAGGTGAAGGTAACTAGGGATGTGCATTTTTTTTTAAATGAACACTGGAATTGGTCTGAAGGAAAGAATATAAATGGGGAAGAAAGGTAGGCAGTCACACTACCTTCAGTCATCGCAAAGGTGATAGACAATCTAGAAAACCATTTTGAGCAGGATGAGTTAGAATCTGTGGAAGAAGAAGATCTAGAGAACCAACATAAGCAAAATGAATGGAACTCTAAGGAGGAGCAAACTCTAGATGTGCTAGATGATGATATTGATCATTTGTCAGTAAGAGGAACAAAAAGTTTGGTAGAGATTTATGAAAGAAGCAATGAAGCAATACTAGAGCCTTCAAAGATTCAGGAAGCACTTCAAAACCCAAAATGGTTTGAATCCATAAAGGAAGAAATCTCTATGATAAACAAGAATGAAACTTAGACTTTATTAGACAAACCACCTAATAAAAAGGCCATTGGATTGAAGTGGGTATTCAAAACCAAGTTAAATCCTACTGGTTCTGTCAATAAGCATAAAGTTAGATTAGTAGTGAAGGGGTATGCTCAAGTCGAAGGAGTGGATTTTGGAGAAACCTTTGCACTAGTGGCTAAGATTGAAACTATCAGACTTCTCTTGGCACTTGCAGCTGAGAAAAGTTGGAAAGTACATCAAATAGATGTAAAGTCTACCTTCCTTAATGGTGTACTACAGGAGGAGATCTATGTACAACAACTAGAGGGCTTTATGATGGAAGGAAAGGAGAAGAGTGTATACAGGCTCAACAAAGATCTCTGTGGCTTGAAGCAAGCTCCTAGATGCTGGTATTCAAGAATAGACACAATTTTACTAGAGATTAACTTTAAAAGAAGTTGCAGTAAGCCAACACTTTATGTAAGGTTACAAAAGATGATATTGCAGTAGTTTCAATTACGTAGATGATCTATTGTTAACTAGAAGCTCTGAAAATCAGATTGAGTTACAGAAACAACAATTCAGTAGCACTTTTGAAATGATTGATTTGGGGTTGATCAAATATTTTCTGGAAATGGAAATACACCAGTGCAAGGGGTGCATTGCAGTAAGCCAGAAGATGTATTTGTGTGATGTGTTGAAAAGATTTAAGCTAGATTAGTGTAAACATGTTTCCACTCCAATTTGTTTGAAAGAGAGACTGATGAAGAATGAAGATGGAGATGAGGTAGACAGTAAAAATTACAGAAGCATGGTGAGCTGTTTGATGTATATTACAGCCACTAGTCTAGATATTCTATATTCGATTAATGTGCTCCCCAAGTATTTGAGTAATCCAAGAAAGCAACATTTAGTTGATGTCAAGAGCATCTTAAGATATCTTAAGGGGACCACTAAATATGGTCTTCTATATGAGAGGACAGGTTAGTGTGAACTTAAGTGTTATATAGACAGTGATTGGGGTGGAGCAACAGAGGATATGAAGAGTACGACTGGATATTATTTAACATTAGGTTTAGTTTGTTTTTCGTGGAGCTCAAAGAAGCAAGAGTTGGTGGCACTTTCAACGGTAGAAACTAAATTGGTGGCAGCTACAATAGCAGCAAAGCAAGTTATATAGGTCACAAAATTGCTTAAAGATTTGCAAGTTCATTTGACGTCTGCTACTATGGTGTATATTGACAATCAGGTGGCCATTTCTATCTCGATGAATTCAGTTTTCCATGGCAAAACAAAGTATTTCAAGCTCAAATACAACAAAAAGGGAAGCTAGAGCTTGAATATATTCATACTGAAAACCAAGTTGTTGATATTTTTACTCAAGGTTTTCATATTTCTCGATTTGAACAATTGGGGAGATTGGTAGGAATTCAAAAGCTGAATTTCTAATCCAAGGAGGAGTATGTGGTAGAAATGTCTCAAAAATCCAGATGTGAAGTTTAGATGGTTTCTTAGCATGCATACATACAACAGATAGAATCAGTTTTAAAGAATTCAAGAAAGTTAGTTGTGTCATTTTTTTGTTAGACGACTATTCTTGCTTATTTTCTCTGTTTTTCCAAAAGTAATCTCATTACTACATTTTCTTTATGTTCTTCATTAGCCAGAGTTCAGTAAAATAATCTTTAGTTCTTCAAATGATAGATAGATAACAACAAGAACTTGGTGTTAAATTTTCATTCCCAAATTGCCTTGACCAAAGAGGATATATTGGTGAGCAGGGTAGACCATTTTGCACTACAAGGTATGCAGTTGAAAAATGTAGACTTTCATGGGGCATTGGCATGGCATATTGTTTTTGGTAATAATAGGATTGAGTCGATGAGATGAACGATACTGAACTACTTAGTGGATCATAGGTAAAGGACAACTGATAACTTTCAGAATCGATTATGTTTGGAGTAACGACATAATAGGAATAGGTCACCATAGTGGATAAAGTTGAGGAAAGCTTCTTCATTTGTCAACAAATGAACTCACAGGAAAAAGATCTTTGTAGCACAAGGTTTTGTTGTTGTTTAAAAAGCATTTATGTGTCTATATGAGAGCGAGTATGGGTAGGTTTCTTCATTTATTTTTAAAGCAACTTTCACGTGATGTAAAAAAAATTTTAGTGGAATGACACCAGGTGCTAGAAAAACAAGAGAAAAGCATCTACAGGCACAAAATAGTTGGTTGAAGGAGAAGACAAGAAAAGATGTAAGAAACATAATGTGAATAATACCAAGAAAGAACAAGAGCTGGCAATAAGGTAAAAGGTGCAAATAATTGCAAGGGAGGGAGGTGTACCCCACAACTCAAAGGTTTTGCACTTATAGCATTTGAAAATTTGAATAATTTATCAAGGTAGGTTTTAAAATATGGAAGCTGCAATCTAAATTATTACTGTAATCAGCCATAAAGTGTGCCTTGAAGTTCACAATGCATAAAATACAATGGTTAATGCCTGAACTGATATATTCATTTCCTTTTTTAAAGTAAAAAATAGTTAAACACCCTCACTTTCACAGAACTCTCCACTAATTATTTACAATCTTTTGATGGACTACTAATTTCAAGAGCTGTATGCCAGGCGGTAGATCTAACACTCCACCCAGGGGCCAATTCCTACAATACACCTTCCTTTCAAGACACGTACCTGTATTAAGCCTTTTAATCGACATGAACACGTCACTAGAAAGTACAGTTCAACTACTTAGAATGCCTTCATCCCCTTCAGTCGATCAACCTTATCTTATCCCCTTAGTTGATCAAACCTTATAAAACGAAGGTAGCTATGAGTTAAATTATCCTACCTACTGATGCGGATTCTAATTTCGATTTCAATAAGCCTAGCTCCACTATTTTGGATTAAGATATTTTGGAAGTAGCTAGAAATCTAGCTAGATTTTTATTAGAAAATAGAAAATTGAATTATTAAAAGAAGAATAAAGTTACAAAAACAATTATGTCCAAGAGAGTACCCTTAGCACACAATACAGCATAAGGTAATTACCAAATCATAAAAACAAATGGAAATTTAGAACTTTGTTAACTAGGAAGAACATGGTGCTACAGTAATGTCAAATCCTTGGCTCCTTTAACAAATGTTTTGCATTACTTTCTTCCATATGGGCAGAGCTATCATACCCATGGCAATGAAAAAGGACCTTCTTCTAGCTTGAAGGGAGGTTTCTGTACTAGACAATGCTACTCCTAAGCTACCTAAGGCCCTCACCCAAAGAAGCTCTACTATGTATTTGCTTTTCATACAGACCTCTATATACGTAAAGAGGAAAAAATATTTAAGCTACAAGTTAGTTGTAGTATCTTTATCATAACAAGCTCCCGAATTTCAACGATTATTAAAGAGCTCAGACATTCTTTAGTAGATGATTTGTTTTTGAAGCATCGAAGATTCCATTCCCTCTAAATCAAGCAGATACAAACTCCCAAGACAACAATATGAACTGGTTTAGAGGAAGGTAATTGTGTTGATAGACAATTATTAATATCTAAAATAGATATCCCTGGATCCATCCAAGAACATTGAGCAGTGATGTATTCCCATATTGTTCTGTTAAAGTGGCAATTAAAAAAAGGTGGTTTCAAGATTCAATTTGCAAAGAGCACATGGGACAATATTTTTCCATTTGCACATATGATATTTGGTATATTGTAGATAGTTTGTTCTAGATGGCCAGTCAGAAGATGAAGGATATCCTCAGCGTTAGACGCTTACTCTATGCCATAGTGGCCCAATGAACTTTGGATTGATGCCTACGTAAATTATCACATATGATTATGTTTGCGAGTTTGTTAAACGGAATACCTTTATAGAAGAAGGCGTCATATTCATGAGGTGTTGGAGGGTAGGTAGGCTGCAGATGCATTAGACTTCTAGGAAGGTTCTATGAGTTCTGGTCAATGAAAGATCTCATCCATTTTTTTAGTGGAAATAATGAGGAAGCTCTTGAAAGATTCGTTAATTGTATTAAGGGGGCCCTGCTAGACCAATTGTCATACCATAAGGAAACCAAACGACCATCCTTATTTTCACATGAAATCTCCTATTGTACAACATCTCTTAACTTTAGTAACTGAGTGAGGAAAAATGAATGTGTAGCTTTTGGTTTAATAGCCTATATGATGTTTCCTCTAAGAAAGTAAATATGTAACCACTTTATCCACATATTTTTCTTGTCTTATAATACCCACCAGAATCTCTTGAGAATCAGAGAATGGTTAGTAGCTTTGATGGAGAGGATGTTCAGACCACCTTCTTGTTTCAAAAAGCATATATCAACCTATTTCACCTTGGTTACTCCAAGGTTACCATTCGAGTGATTCCATAAAAAGGATCTAAGAATCCTTTCGATCGCTTTGATAATGCTTTGAGATAACAAGATATGGGAGCTTTAGTACACATGCAAAGAGTTAAGAACATATTTAATAAGTTGAAGCTTACCCGTATAAGAAAGCGACTTATTCACCTATCACTTTACTCTCTTCTGGATCATGTATATGAGAGGGTGATAGTCAAAATAGTTGAGTCTCTTTGTTGACACTAGAAGACCAAGGTAGAAGAGAGGAGGACATTGCAATTTCATATCTATTACCTATGAATAGTGAATACCAAGTTGGCAGCACTTTTAAATAGTAGAATATGACTTTTGTTTTAATTAATCTGCAGCCTAGAAACATGCTTAAACACATGGAGGGCTTGCATGTAAGTGTGGATTGACTCTAAATTAGCCCTGCAAAATAGAAAAAGGTCATCTGCAAAGAAGAGGTTAGTAAGGCCAAGTTTCTTACACTTTGCATGGTGTTTGAAATTGGGATTTGAAAGAGTCTCCTTCTTTATGATTGCATTAAATATTTCCATGGCAAGGATAAAAAGTTAGGGAAAATGGGGTCACCCTTTCTAGGACCTCTTGTAACTTTAAAATACAAAGAAGGAGATCCATTAATCAAAACAAAAAAGAAGCTGAGGTAATGCATTCCATGATCCATTTATAAAATGTTCTGGAAAACCAAAAGCTTCCAATATAGACCGTAAGAATTGCCAATTAATACTATCGAATACTTTGTGGAAATCAATCTTCATTGTGCAATTCGAAGGGCTATTAGAAGTGGATTAGCCCTTTAACAGGTCTTGTACAATAAGTATGTTATCTCCAATATCTAACAAGAAGGCACTGTGGTTTTCATTAATCAAAGGAACTATAACTTTCTTCAATCTAGCTGCCAGAATCTTAGATCACTTTATAAAGAAAGTTTATATATCATATGGGACGATAATTAGCAAAGCTTGTTGGATTTGAACCTTTGGGAATTAGATACAAGAATGTTTTGTTGATCTCCTTAAGTAGTATCCCATTTTTGAAAAATTTTTGGATGGCCTCCTTGACAAAACTACCAATTATATTCCAAAAATGTTGATAGAAATAATCATTAAATCCATCTGGCCCTGGAGTTTTCTTACCATTCATTCCAAAAACACATCTCTCAATCTCATTATCCTCCACTGGATTAGTTAACAGATCAAAATTAGAGCGGGGAATTTGTTGTAGGTTGAGTTGTTATAGATCCCTATGTGAGACATTTGTTAATACCTCAATACCAAGAGAAGAGTTGAAGAATCTAAAAGCTTCTTCATGAATATCCTTTGGATTCTGGATGACAGTGCCATTATGAGAAGTAATGGAATAGATTTTGTTCCAGTTTTTTCTGGCTAATATCGAGTGGAAAAAAATTGAGTATAGTTATCCCCATCTTGTAGCTAATTAATCCGAGATCTCTGTTGCAAAAGAGAAGAATGATTACTTATTGCTTAAAGATAATTGGTGAGAGCTAGCTTCTCCTTGCCAACTAGAGTTTGAATCTCTCGATTAGAGGATAACATATGCTACACCCTGATCAACTCCAATCTGGTGTTATTGATAGCTTCAACAATAAATCCTTTGGAAGATTTCAGAAGGTTAAGCTCTTGCTTAATAATTTTCAACTTCTATATACAACATAACTATTTTGTCCCCCTAATACTGTATATAGCTCCTTTCCTGCAAGCGACATCAAATCCAGGATCTTTAACTAAGTAATTGTTGAACCGAAAAGGATAGTGAGTAGTAGCAGGTTTGGACAAATTTGAGACAAGAATGGGAGTATGGTTTGAGAATAAAGGATCCATAAAATTAGCCAGACTGCTGGGGAAATTTTGTAGCCATAGATCATTTACAAAAGCTCTGTCTATTTTTTCTGATGAACCAACTTGCTTTTTGCTTGTTTGACCACGTAAATGAGTGGCCAATATATTTGAGATCAGTCAACTTTACATGTTCAACACAATCGCATAGATCAGCTGAGTAATTTCTAAAACTAGTGTTGCCCTGAGCTTTGGATGCAAAGCGTGAAGTTGAAATCCCCATATAAGAGTCATGGTTTATGATGTTACTACTAAATTGTCTGATGTTGTTTCATAGATCTCTACGTTGGAATTCAAAGTTGCTAGCGTAAACAAAGGAAACATACAAATCTATGTTACCTTGCAACAGTAAGATTTGAAAATGCATAACCTAGTCATTTGCCTCTAGTAGTTCTACCTTAATCTCGTCTAAATTAAAGTGGACTATTATCCTTCCATAGGCATGATGACTGTGATTTGAAAGTAATCTCCATTGAGGACCTAAAATATTCAACTTATTTAGGTTTACCAACCTTACTTTCATTTCAAGTAAACCAAGTAAGAGAGGTTTTTCTCTCCAAACAAAATCCTTTAAAGCTAGTAGCTTAGAAGGGCAATTTATTCCTCTAAAATTCCAAGCCAAAATAGTCATATTAAATAGAGGTGCTTTTGAAACCTTTGCCCTTACACAGTTGGGATTTTCTTCTTGATATAGATTGGAAATTCCTGTTATCTTCATCTTTAGTAATTCCCTGAGAAGGATTTGAAGTATCCTCTGCCTTTGCCAAACTAACTTAAGGGGGATCTTTTGTGTAAATTGTCTGCTTGCAATATCAGGTAAAGTATCTAAAAGACAAGGAGAAGCCTTGTTAGACATACTAATTTCCACGACATCAGAATTTCATAATGTTTCTGTATCCTTATCTAGAGCATCACTATCCTTTATCTACATATGTTCTATTACAAGATTAATTGAAGAAAGGTTTATCTCGTCCCTATTATTATTCACAGGAACATTCAAGTTTCAAGAAATTTAGTTTTCGCCAGAATGACATTCTTCTTCTTGACTCATCAACTCTTGATAGTTACCAGTCTTGAAGACTTTACCTGTAGGTCTTCAAATAGCATTGTGAGCCTTTCTAGGTGGGCTCCAATGATAGGAAATTGTGACGCTATCGTCCCATAATTGATTCCCATATCCTAGCCTCATGATTGGGATTTTATTGGGAAGATCTTTCGATACTTCTATACTGACACAAATGCGGGCATAACCAATTCTTCTCTTAGGTGTTCTCATCCATAAATAAAGGTTTCCTGATATAGCTAACTAGTTGGCTGAGGCCTTGAGTGGTCCAA
Organism: Erythroxylum plowmanianum; assembly: GCA_025531925.1. Lineage (NCBI taxonomy): Eukaryota > Viridiplantae > Streptophyta > Magnoliopsida > Malpighiales > Erythroxylaceae > Erythroxylum > Erythroxylum plowmanianum. Next base: position 3,385 of record JANVCQ010679668.1, on the reverse strand, counting down.
TACTCTAGGGGAACATTATGGAAGTTAATCCATATATGAAGATTATGAATTTTGATGGTTTCAAATTTCAATCCAGCGTACTATATTTGTAAAAATATTAGATGACTCTCAAAGTGCCATGAACCTTCCTCGAGAATTTTATGAGTTGCTGATATAGAGGTGAAGGACAAAAGGAAAAGGCTATCTTTGGATAACAAAACATTAGTAAGGCCTCTAATTTTCCATAATTTATTAGCCCATCACAATATTAATGGAAATGCTGGTCTATGATCTAGAAAAAATCTCACTATTATGGATTTCCAACAATTTGTTCCATCTTTGAAAGTAGCCAGGTCTGGACAAACAATGAGATTCCCGTCGACTTCACTAGGTGGTTTATAAGAAAGAGTAGAGGCAATGGTGTCCCTAATAACTTATTTCCACGTTTTTTGGGAATTAGAGCCAGTAGCAGTTATAGAAGGCAAGGGAGGTTGAGAGGGGTGTGATGGGTCAGATGATAAAGGCGATAATTCATCAGCATTGTGGAAAGATGGGTCTAGCATGATGTGGAAAGAGTTGTTGGAGGAAGGGTAGGAAATAAATTGAAAAGGAGGAAAGACTAGAATGCCCTTGCTGGAGGTTATAGAAAATGAGAGAAGCAGTGATGAAGATGGAGACTGGAAAAAAGAAGAGAAGATGCAAAGGAGAAGGGGAAATAATGTAGGGTGGACGAATTTGGGAGAAGTAGCAAGAATGTGGAGCATACTTATGCTGATTCTAGAGAGAAGGCAGAGTGTCTCTCTATAACCCATGTCCTCCTTTGACTATTTTTTCTAGAAACACTTTTGTTTTCAAACCTTCCCTAAATCTTGATCTTCCACTGCATCAGACATATTTTCTTTTTCATTTGTTGGATTATTGACTGCCTCTAACAATCCACATATTTAATAACCTAATAAAAGTGGAATTCTTCACCACTATTCATTATCATAATTGACTTAAGGTATTGAAGTTAGTGAATCCACTGCCGCATATCCGCTGTGAACTAATGGGACATTTGGTTTGACGGAATAGTTATTCTATCCCTAATATATTCCTACCTATTTATTAAACCAGCGTTTGGTTAAGATCAATTATAGAATAAGTATTCTTCAAAAATAGCTATTCTGTAATTTCAAGGAATAGGTAAAACAGACCGTTACCTATCTTTACGTATTCTATGAATAGCCATTCTTGTCGGGGACAACTTTACCCTTCTCATGTTTAAACCTCTGTCAAGCTCTCTCTCTCTCTCTCGCTCATCCTCCTCCATGGCCACCGCACTATCTCATCTATCTTCATCCTTCACTAAACCCCACCATTTCGGTAGTGCCGTAAGGGCGAGAGAAGAGTGATCATTCAAGATGGAGAGACCATACTGCTGTTGTGGTATAAAGATGATGTTTTTTCTGTTGAGAATAGGTCTCCCACTAAAGGTGCCTACACTGAGGGCCTCGTCAATGCCAAGCTCACTCAGGTTTGGTCTTGCTTTTCATTATTATATCTTTGATTTATGTAAGAGAGAAAGGAAAACATAGGGAAGAACGAAAGGAGAAGCCTTTTAGAACTATTACTTGTGTACTTCACTTCCTTATGAACTTATTTATGTTTCAAAGAGTAAACAACATTAGTCAAGATACCCACTTCTATTTAATTGCTTAAAGATGGTAGCTTGATGTAGTTGATTTTTTTTCCTGTTTGCTATATCTTTGTTTGGCATGTCTTTTAAATTATTTCATGGATTTCCCATAGCCTTTTCACAAATCTACTCTGTTAGTTGGTCAGGCTTAAGAGTCTCCTTAGCTAATCACGAATTTGTTTCCCTTCAGAAGCCTTGTTCTTTTTTTGTTCCGAGGCATGACCAACTAGAGATAGTGAAATACCTTCTTTTTATATATAGTTTTCCCAACAGCTAATAGCACATTTGATTTGTGAATTGGAGCTATCAAAGCATGGTATCTGAGATCCCTCACACCTGCTCTAAGGACACTTTATGTTTATCCTGTGAAATATAATCAAGAGAACATTTACATTGGCATGAGAGGAACTGTAAAATCTGATGCATCAGCAGAGATTGTATTTTGTGGAAAAGCTCAGCATGGTGTAATTGCAAGTGAAGTCAACGTTGATGAGGTAATACTTTGACTTGTTTACTCCAGAAAACAAACAAGATTTGTTTGTTCTTCAAACCCACCTATGTAGAATTGCTATGTTTAATCAGTTGTTGTATTTTAGGAAAAAAGATCTAGATGGGTTCATTTTCACTGGAAAGAATGAGTTGATAAATGGGAAGGCAGCTATAATTGGCTTCTTATTGTTGTTAAATTTTGAACTCTTAACTAGTAAAGGTCTCCTCAAGGGAACAGGCTTCTTGGACTTCATATATGCTATTTCCAATGCTTTGAAGTGAATGTTGTGAATTCGTCTTTCGAAGGTGAGAAGGATCATATTTCGTGGAAGAATTTTTTCTGTGGTGATGACCAATTTGATTTGTGATGTCCTCTTGCCTTGGTTTCTTCATCTGCTTCTGTATATTATCCCGAAAATGTACCATGCTGAGAGGTGAACCATATCTACTTTTTCTTTCTTCATATACCTTTGACCATTTGGATATCAACATATAAATACCGCTTCTTCAAATTGAAGAGCATTGCTTAATTGTAACTTGGCAACCAACCATGAGCTCATTTTGTCCAATTATTCAGTTTCTTTCTGCACATTAGGCTGTAATCAGTAGTGCCATGTTATTTGAGATTTACTAATTCTACTGTTCTCCGCAAATTTTCTAGCTTTAATATTTGTGCTTTTGAGTTTCAGTTTCTGCTACATTTTAAGAAAAATTAGAATTTATTGTGATAAAGTTAATAGTAATAAAAAATACAAATTTCGAAGAAGACAAAATTTAATAATAACAAAAAATTTAATAACAAAATTCAAATTAAAAATAATTAATAAAATTAAAAAATAATAAGAATAATAATAAGTAGAAAATTTATAATAATAATACGAATAATAAAGTTAATAATAATAACAATAATAATAAATTAAATAATAATAACAACAACAACAACAACAATAATAATAATAATAAGGATATTATGATCTTTTTGTTAGTTATTTCTTTCCTATTCTAAGTTTATATTTTCAAACCAAACAATGGAATAGAAATTCTTTATTTATTCCATTCTTTGTACCAAACAAAGTAATATCCATTCTATTATATTCTCATCTTTTCTATTCCAAAGAATAACTACAATAAAACCTCTATAAATGAATATTTTTAGGACCTGAAAAATTATTATCTTATACGGGGTTATTAATTTATCGATAAATGAATATTTTATTAATTTATCGATAAATTAATATT
>JANVCQ010679660.1:0-15026 GCA_025531925.1 Erythroxylum plowmanianum | reverse complement strand
AAGTGTAAAGCTAAGTTAAATTAGACACATATGAATTATGAAATGGGAATGAGCATAATATGTGTTCTAGAACATATTCCCAGGATTGTCATTGAGCATGCACTATACATGGTCCATTATTACAATTGTGTCTAAAAGAATGTTTTTACGTGTGCAATTATTGATGAGTGTGCAATGTGTGTCTTGCACAATTGGGTTGTGCAGGTCAAATGTCCGCATTCAGGCATTCCCAGAATTTGAAAACAATTACTAATCTGGAGCATACTGTGAGTAGACCGAGATGGTCTCATTTCATTGTTTGTTATTTAAATGTTTGTATTAATTGACTATTAAATGATTACATAATTATGATTGATTATATTGGTTTCTGAATAGGAGGTCCGATGATTGTGATGTTGATATGGATATTGAAGTGCTACTTAAATGTGAATTGGATGAATTATGTGTACGATACTTAATGTGATTGTTAAATGAGTTAGGAATGTGTGTTTGCATATAAATGAAAGTATAAATGCTCAACTCCAATGTTGAATGCCTGACTAAGGTCCAATTATATGAGAAAGGGATTGAATGGGATAGGCAAATGTGAGTGATGCATTCCATTGCATGAATGCATGAAATATAATGGTAGTTGTGACCAGAGTAGCCAACGAATAGAGGTTAAAGCTCAACGAGTGAAAACGAGCCTCGAGCTCACAAGTGATTCAAAGTCTTAGGCTCAACGTTTAATGAGCCCTGTATCTCCCAGGTGGATAAGGGACAGTTATCAATGAGCCCTATATGGGACAGTTTAGGTACTCGGTCACAACAAAGTAACAAATGGAAAGTGAGTCTCATGTGCATTGCATATGTATAATATGAATGATTAAGTGTATTGAATGTGAAATAATGTGTAATGTGAAATAAGTGAGATGTGTGAATTATATGTTATGTGACCGGGTGAGCCATCGATGATGGTCACTCATTGAGTTCGCAAAACTCACCCAAAATTTGCAAATATTTTTCAGGATCAGAAGAATACCCCGGTAGGCCAACGGGAGTATACATACAACATTCAAGTAAAGGATAGAGATCGGGATCAGTTTGCGTCTGCATCGCATTTCTCTCTTTTATATTGAATTGTATTTCTGCATATTGTGTTTGTTGTGTTAATCCAAAAAAAATTATGTGGACTTTTGAATGATTGAGTGCTTTAGCACGCCACCCTCGTGGGGTGCAGACTTGGATGTCACCATCGATGTCTAGTTCGAGTCTTGCGGGAGTGGGGTGCTACATGATGCTTTAGTTGATGCATACTTATACTAGCACCGACAAGGCAATCGTGTTGGTGGGACTTTCACTATGTATGCAATTGATCCAATTGAAGCTAAACTAAAGGAAAAATTTCTAGGTAAAGGAGTCAATAAGGAAAAAATAAAAAATATGAACAAGGTTATTAAGAACAAATGGAGTAAGTGTTTTGATTTATTTTCAATTAGAGGTAGTGGATTTTCTTATAGTCCGTTAGCAGATACGTGGATTGCTGAGCCAGAAGTGTGGGAGGCCTTGATCTAGGTGAACTTGTTTATTATTTTGTTGGAAGAAAATATGATATATGCTGTGATTTGGTTAATTCATTAATAAGTTTTTTTGTAACAGGCTAAACCAGAAGCTACTGATGGAGACAGAAGCCTTTTCATAACTACGAGAAGATGGTAGAGATTTATGGACATGATAAAGCAACTAGAGAGCATGCCAAAACAACACAGGAGATAAGAAGGTGCACCATTTCTGTCGATAATGGGTTTTCCAACACCATAGATGGAAATGATGACATATGGACTCAGAATGATTTAAGTTTTGAAGACAATGTAATGATTGATGGTGATCACACTGAATCTCTAATGGGAATGCTAGCTCATTCATAAAATGAAAACCTAAGAACATCACAAAAAGGAAAAATAGGTCAGATGATGGTGAAGATGTAATCAAAGATGGCCTTTAGACAGATGCTGATGCTACTATAAAACCTAATCCACTATTAGTTAAAGCACTTCCCATTTCATAAGAAGAACTTATAATCAGTTGGTAAAGTTGGGACTGGAAGGATCAAAATTGTATGAAGTTATCTTTTCCTTGTTTGTAGGCCTGATGAAGTTAGGGCATTACTTAGTGCACCAATAAATATTTGGAAGAACAAGTTGGATTTTATGATATCTTTTTAATTGAAGACAAGTGTAGTATGTGTTGATGACATGGAATCAGGTCCTTTTCCCTCTGCTCAATGTGTACCTTTTGTCAGATATTTTTGTACATTTTGTGGATGAATTTATGACGAAGCCATGTAATAGAGGAAACTATGAGAAATTTAATGAAAGGTGTTTCTGGTTGTTTTGCACAAATGTATAAGTATTCCTTTATGCATATCTATATATGGAAAATATGCATAATGCATGTTCAATGATAGTCCCAAGTCTTATTATGATTCTTATCACTATATCTTTCATATATCAAAAACCCTCATAAATATCATTTGCATTCAAAAACCATCAAGTCACAGGCATGCAACATCATGCATACCCATGGCATAATGTTCAAGAAAAGTCATGGATGTGCAAAAAAAAAACTCATGGTCATGTAGTCCAATCAGTCACTGATGTGAGATCTTAACTCACGCTCGTTTATATCAAATGAGCATTTTAGATTTTTCCTTAAAACATGCTTTTGGGTCAAATTTGCATCATTATTATGATAAGGTAAATGATACAATTAGGCAATACTTTCTTTTATAAAATTGTTCTTCAATGTCTTAAGTTTCGAATGACACCAAGATCATATAATTTGGTTTAGAAATCTGAAAGCTATACTCCAATTATTTCAGACTATTCATAAACTAAAACTGTACTCTGTATTTAACTTTAAGTCAGATTCTAAAATTCTTAAAGATAGAATTAAACTTATATCGCTTCAAACAACATGTATCCATATATCTCTAGTTCAATTTCAAACAAAAATCATTCCATTTGGATACCTACTTATCAAAATATAATTAAAATACTGAAGTATGTTTAATGAAATAGTACCAGTTATCATATTCTAGTACTCACAACAATTTCATCTTAATTTTAATAACCAAACCATTTCAGATAGCTATAATTTTCATTGGAGATCATGAACAATGTGTTTCAAATCTAATGATGCAAGAATCAAGTCATTTGGACATTGGTTGAAGAAGTTATAACAAGAAAACCAAAGAATGTTCAGAAACAATCTTTCTTTAAAAACGTTGAAAGTTGCGCTCGTGCGTCTGCACGACAGCGATATGCTTCCAATGTGCACGATCTTGATTCGCGATCTTCAATAGTGAATTCAAGATTGTACTGAAGCACAATCATGCTTCCTTCTCTTCTTCACCGTATATTTTCTTCTTCTCCTTCCTTTTTTTCATTCTTTTCAAGATTACTCACTTCTAAATCATGTATACTACATTTCTAACTCCAATACAATTTCTAAACAAATCAAATTCAAGTTTATCCTTCAACCATAACAAATATGAAACTCCACTTCCTCTCTCTCTACTGTAATTTTCCAGACTTTCTCCTTCTCTTCAATCTTCTTCAATTAACACAAATGACACTTCTAACTTAATTTTAGCTCAACAACACAAAGCAAATGAAACATCCAAGTTTTACACTTAAATATAAAAATCCGATTCTTATACTTGCAAATTCCAATTTTTACATTTTGTTTTCTCTTTCAGCTTTCAACTGATGCATTTTTTTCCATTTTTTCTACTTATTCACTTTATCATAAATTTACCATTTTATTAACTTTATACCACGACCTCATCATATCTTCATTTCATATCATTAAACCCATTTAAAACCATCTCCAAGAACACTTTAAATATTCGTGCATGAACAGTAAAAATAACCATATTTGGATTTCTCTAAACCAGAATAGAGTATATTGATAGGTCTTATTCTTTATTAGACAGAAGCTGGGTTAGAGAGGGAAAGTAGTGAGAGAAAATAGAGAGAGGTAAAGAGAGAGGGGTTTGTGTATATTGAATTCTCGTTGTTTTATTGATTTGCTTTGCTACAATTTATAGCATTATCCAACAAAAAAGAAAGAAACAATCTATCCTAGATAGTGGTCCACACTACCTTGCTATATGGAAACAAAAATAATAGAAACCAATAACAGAGTAAAATAGCAAAAACAGAGTAACAGAGTAAAATTAATAGAACAGAGTAACAAGCTCCTAAACAAACTCAACAACTTGTCCTATTCCTAAGGAAACTTAACAACTAAGGTTGCACATAAACTTCTCTTGATTCCCACATGAAAGATCATCCCCTACCTAAGAACACACATACCTGGCCACTACGCACCCAGTGTCACATGTGCATGACCCATGCAACTCTATGCAAGCGTATCATATATATTTTCATCAATTTTCATGAACTCCTGCATATCCAAACCAGAACCTATTTTATACTATTTTTGAACAATTCCTAGTACACAAATCCGTCATCTAATTCATTCATTACTGAAACTACACTTCTCTAGCCTCACATGCATATATTCATTTACACAGTAAAATATCATTAAAAATCACTTACTTATTTCAACAAAGTCTCTAGCAATGAGAGTGAATATGAGATATTTTTAGATATTTGGTGTTAATTATGGTTTTTAATTTGTTTAATAATGTGTTGAGCTGAAATAAGAGTCGAAAATGAAAGTTAGAGGAAGAAAATGAGGAGAATGCAGAGAATGAAAATGCAGAAAATGTTGTATTATGTTGTTTTATACAACCAGTATTGAAGTTTGTGGAAGATGTAGCTATGTCAATCAAGGTGAAGAAGAAAATAAGGTTGAGAAATAAGCTAAAGGTACCTAGGATTCAAATGAAGCTAGAGATGATGATTCTAGGAATAGATCAAAGAAATGGAGCCAAGAAGGAGAAGAATCAAAGAAAGAATGAAGAAAAAAGATAAAAGGAGTTGCAGTGGAGAGCTCAAGGATGAAAAGTGCGATCGCGCTTTCCTTTATTTTCAGAGAACAATTGTGACATTGAGTGAAAACTGGGGACTATACTCATGCACGATTGTGACTTTGAAAGTCGATTGTAAACACAATCTCGACTTCTTTGGTTGATAAAATTTTTGAACATCTTTTCGCCATATCTTGTTCTCTCGACCTCCAAATGACATGGTACTTGAACCATTAGATTTGATACACTTTTTTCTACATTTTCACCAAAAATTATAGCCATCTAAAATCAATTGGGAGAGATTGAGTGATAAACGTGGGACAAAAATGATGAGAAGTTCTGGAAAATGATAACTGGAGTATTTTCATGTAACTTGCTTCGGTATTTTGAAGATATCTTGTGTTGTAGTTATTCAAATGGAATGATTTTTGATTTGGAGTAAACTAGAGAGATAGGGATACAAATTTTTTGAAGAGTTCGAATTTTATTCTGTCTCTATTATTACAGATTTTGAATTAAAGTTGATTACAGAATTCTGTTTTTGGTTATGAACAGTCTAAAATGTTCGAGGTATAACTTTGAAATTTCTGAACCAAATTGGATGATTTTGGTGTCATTAGAAATGTACGAGATAGGAGAACAATTTTTTAGAAGAAAGTATTGCCAAATGACTTCAATTTCTTTGTCTGATTGATCGTGAACAGTGAGCTGAAGGAGTTCTTGGAAAAATTTCAAGAAATTTGTTAGTGGGTGTGCACGGTCGTGAGATAAGGTCCACGTTCGTGACTTTTTAATATGCACAGGCATGCATTTGGTTGCATGCCCATTACTTATTTAAGTTGGTATGCACTGCCGTGACTTTTTACATGCATACATCCTTTGATCTTTTGACTATAACTTCTTCTCCCGACCTCCAAATGACATGGGATTTAAACCAATAAACTCGTAATACATTGTTCTATATCTAAACCAAATATTATAGCCATATGAAATCATTCATGAGAGATTGATTGATTAAATTGGGACAAAAATGATGATGAGTTCTAGAAAATGATAAATGGAGTATTTTCACTAAACATGCTTCGATATTTTAGGAATAACTTGATCCGTATTTAATGTTGGTATTTTAACCTGAATTTTGGAGCTATTTATGAATGTTTGAGTATAATAAGAGTCAAAAATGAAGAGAAAATGGAAGTAGAATTGAGTTAGAAATGTTAGGTAGAGAGAAAGAAGAGATGCGCCGGTGATTTTCTGGTTTTGATATTTAGTGTTAATTCCTTGTTTTTGATCTGTTTTGGAATGTGTTGGGTTGCATGGAAGTCGAAAATGTGGTTGAGATGGATTAGAGAAGTTGATTAGAAAGAAAAGAAAGAAGAATTTTTTTTTGCAAAGACTCAAAAGGAGAAGAAGAGAAAATTTTGTAAAGGCTCAAAAGGAGAAGAAGAATAACCATCGTGCTTCTGCATGATCGTGTTTTTGGAAAAGAAAGTAGGAAAGCGCCATATTTTCATGTAACTTGTTTCGATAATTTGAAGATATCTTGTGCTGTAGTTATTCGATTGGAATGATCTTTAATTTAGAGTAAACTAGAGACATAGTATTATAAATTGTCTGAAGAGATCAAACTTTAATTCTGTCTCTAGAATTCCAGATTTTGAATTAAAGATGATTACAAACAGTTATTTTAGCTTATGAGCACTCCGAAATATTTGTGGTATAACTTTCAAATTTCTGAACCAAATTGAATGTTTTTGGTTAAACTAGAAACTTATAAGAGATAGGAGAACAATTTTGTAAAAGAAAGTGTTCTCAAATTATTCCATTTTCATTGTCAAAAATATCATGAAAAGTTGACCTGAAAGTGTGTTTCAGGGAAAACCTGAATTGATCAAATGAGTTATGAATTTTGATTATAATAGTTTCAGATGTATATATTTCTATATAAATTAAAATATAAATAATATATTTTTAAATATAAATTGCATATAATAGAATAAAATAAAATTTAATATAATAAATTAAATAATTAACAATAATATTTTCATATAATTAATAATAAATTGTATATAATTAATTATAAAATAATAAAATCTTTATTACTTTGAAATACAAAATGTATAAAAAAATTCAAAGTCACAATCATGACTTTTTAATTGGAAATGATTTTTATTTTAAAATTATATCGTTAAACCTCCTGCAACAACTATTTTAATCTAAGGGGTATAATAGTCATTTATTATACATTCCATTTCATTCCATCCATCTTTCAAACAACATTTCACTACATTATATAACGAACAGTTCCATCCCTTCCAAACAACTTTTCACTATATTACATTCCATCCTATTATAAACTGTTTCGTTTCGTTTCGTTCCATTCCATTAATTAACATCCAACCAAACAGGGCTTAAACTGAGGGTAACGAGAGAATGAACAAAAAATGAAGAGCTTGTTGATGCAGTACGCTGCAATGCAAGAGTAGTTTGAAGCTCGAAAGAACAAACAGAAATCGAAAAGCTAAGGACACCAGGAGAACAAACAAATAACGAAAGGCTAAAACTGCGTAAATCGATTTAGGAATTCCATTTTTAACAACGACACTGTTTCATTAATCTTTATTTGTTGTGTTAATTTTAGCTGATATGTATTAATAGTTACAGTTTCTAACGTTGGGCTAGTATTGAAAAATTTTGAAACTTTGAGTATTTTACTGTCACTTTTTGAATTTCGAGGTAGAATTGAAAAAAGTTGAAAGCTTGAGTAGCATTTTATTGTCACTTTTTGAAGTTCGAATTAGAATTGAAAAACTTAGTTTGAGATTTTTTTGTAGTTAACTCATTTGTATATTATATTGCTAAGATTTTCAAGGTAATGTGGTCTTTTATTGTTGCTTTTCATCATGTGTTTGAATTCAGCTGTTGAATTGACTGTAATTGAAAATCTAAAAGGATGTCATTTCACAAAAATTTTGGTTTAGCCGCAATAACTTTGAAGTGTATCTTTAGTTGTTTAATATAAAGCAACTATGTGAACAACTATAATTTTTCTAGCACAAACAAAAGCTGAAAAATTAAATGCAAAATAAACAAATTAATACCAAAGATTTGGTATCGTAGTTCGGCACACCTTGTCTACACTTATAGGGCCCTCACCCAACTTAATCGTTTTCACAAAAGAATAACAATAATTTTACTCAAGGCATTACAAAGCTGACTCACCCTTCCCTTAACACTATCCCTCGTCCTCACAACTTATGAAAATAAATCACACCCAATAAATCACCACCATCTCATGCTAACCTTAACAGAGAATTTTTCTCAACAATGCTTGATAATAAAAAGAAGAAAATAAAACAATGAAAGTGATTGAAACAATAAATAACATAAACAAAGGCACTTAAGATAAGAAAAACAACTCCCCTAACATTGTAGCTTCTTCAACAAAAGAACGGGAAGTTGTTCACTAAGAAATCTGTTGTAAATCTTTGATAATGTCATTGAAATATCCCACGCATAATAGCCATAAAATACCTCAAATCAATAAATTTTTCATCACTAAAATGTCATAAATAAACAACTATAACCACACTAAAACACTTGGAGGTTTTCACAAAAAAATGCAACAATTAATAGTCCAAAAAATCATGCAACTCTTAGAGAAAAATACAGTTCATAATTTATACATAATCACATCAAAATCATCCACCAAAAATAGATCAAGATTACCAAAATTATAGTTGTCAAGTCATCATGTTGTAGTCATTTTTCCCAGACAATTCAGCCTAATAAATTCACGCAATATGCAAAGAAAAACAATTGTCCAATATAGATAATATAACTAAAAAATCAGCTGCCTTAGATAATAAAAACTACTAAAATAGGCTGTCAAGTAGAATGCAAAACTCACAAAAGATCTGCATCTTATCTTAGTCAAGATTTGGTGGTTTGATTTCGGCTAAATACAATCAGGGCTGGGATTATCTCAAATAAACCTAATCTTCAAAGAGTTCCACATAAGGTAGAATACTCATCTTAATAATCTTCCTCAAATAATTAAAGTTATCCAATTACAAATAATGCTTAAAATATCATAAAACATATAATCTTGTTCTCAGATTTTTTTTTTTTACAGTTTGGTATGTGAAACACTTCCATTTCATCGGGATTATCAGGGTACTTCCACAAGTAAGAATGAGTTTTAGGATGGTCTGCATTGTATCTTTAAAGTTGCTTATTTAGTTTATATATATGTGTGTGTGAGAGAGAGAGAGAGAAATTAGTTTATTAGGTGTTAATATGGTGCAGTTTGGTTGTTACTTTATGCTTACAGTGATTGCTAGTTGTATTCAATGTGTTTGAATCTTTGAAGCCCAAGTTCCAGAGTCGGGTGGAGGAATTAGATCAAGAATATTCAAGTGTACAATTGAATGATGTTAGCAGTTCTTTTGGTGAGGGTCTCATCTAGAATAGAATAGGTCCAATAGAAGTTCTTACTTAACCACGGATGTAGGAAAGTATCACCTTATGTAGAACTGAAAAAACTTGAAGGGGGTAGTCATTTCGCAAACTTTTGAATTCATTTCTAGCAAATAAACAAAATTACAAAAATTAAGATAAAAAAAATAAATCAGCACTAAAAATTTGGTAACACAGTTCGACACATGTTGCCTATAGAGCAAGGCTCTCACCTAGCTTAACAGCTTTCATTGAAGTACAATAGATTTACCCAAGGTTTTACTGGGTCAACACCACTCAACCCTTAACACTATCTCTCAACCTCACTTCCCATGAAAGAATTTCACACCTAATAACACGACTAACTCATGTTAACCTCGTCAGAGGATTTTTCTAAACAACTTTTAATGAAAGAACAATAAACAAATAACTCAATTGATAAATCAACTAACAATAAAAATAGAATATACTTGAGACAGAAAAGAAGACAACTTCCTGAAAGGTTAAGCTCTACTGAAATAAATTTGGAAATCATTGCAATAATAATGGGCTAATTCATATAAACACCAACATGAAACTACAGCTGTGCTGATAACACATTCACCAATCAAAATATATACAGTCCATAAGAAAATCAATTAATAATCATTGCTAGTCAAATAAAAATCATTCGCTACACTTCTAAAAAAATTTCGGCAATGTTACTAGGAAGCCTTAATATTGTGATCTATAACCAATTGAAGCCACTCTGATTTACGTGTTTATGATGCAGCCAACAAGAAGGCATTTAATGCTTCATAGCTATAATCCCAAAAGCCAATGTGAGCTCCTTTTTCAAGTGTGTCATTAATGCCCACTAAATAGCTAATTACTAAAATTCCAAAAGCCATATGAGCTATATCTTTCAACGCCTACTAATATGTTAATAATACTCACACACAAAACCATGGTTTATGCAACACCTAGATTCACTTCAATTTTTTCAATTAAAAAAGTTTGTGCAACCTAACACTTACTCACCAACTCATTACACTGTGGCTCACTCCACCTATCACACGTTGTTCAGCAATCTTCCAAGACACATGCACTACACAATCACCATTACATTGAACAACTAATATTCATCAAGATCCCACTCTCACAGACCCACTTTGTTTCTTTCACTAACATATTTGATAGACTTCTACAATGATTAGGAAATGTTCACAATCCACATAAACAAATAGAGTCCTACTACAACCATGTAACCATGACATCCAATTCAAACCGCAACAACCTCATCCTTTTATGTTCTTCAATCCACAAAACCCACAAATCCAGTAGTAATTTCCAACATGTCTAGCAATAAGACAATTCTAATATCAACATGATAATAGACTCTAATCTAAGATAGAATTTCTTTTTCAACTAGAAGATTATCTGTATAGCTTTTGAATCTAAGTTATTATCCAAATAATATCTTATATATCCAATTAATAAATAATGCCAAAACTAATTATTTAGATATATAACATATATTCTAACAATCTCTCCTTTTTTGGCATTGTTTGTCATAAATATGAAACTCCCCCTAAACAACATAATTGGGCATATAACCTTCAAATACACAAATAATATGACATGAAAAAAGACTCCCCCTTAATCAAACATCAAGTTCCCAAAGAACATCAAGTTTATCCAATCATCCAAATTTCTCCCCCTTGGGATAAAAAGATGTCAAAAAGTAAGAGGAATAGTCACACATATACCTTGAAATCTCCCCTGAATGGAATATTACCATAAACAATCTGATGTCTCCCCCTTGGGCAGAACAGTATCAAAACATATAATTATACCAACAAAAGAATTATAAGCACACCAAAAAGACAAATTACTACGATTCAAAACACTGAGAGATATGCCCAAAAGAGAGAGAGAGAGATACCCCAGAGAGATCCATACCGATGAGAGAGCTGAGGAGTTTTCGATGAAGCCAAATAGAACTCACAATGCAAACTACTAGAAAGATGAGATGATAATAGCAATATAAAACTAAATAACTAAAAAAATCTTTTCTTTTCTTTTCCTTTTTTTTCATTCCTTTTTTTTAACAACACAAAAACTACTTCAAAAATGTAAAGCACACTGTCCCTGTGCCCCTTGAAGAATATCAAACCTGGGCTTATTTCTCGTCACATTATCTCGATCATCGATTTCTTCTTCAGAAGTAACTAACTTGTCCTCTATTTGACCAGTTACTTTACAAACAGTAACTAATTGAGAATCTATACAATTTCTAATTTTCCCTTCACTATGTTTTTTGTGTTTATACTTGACCTTTTCTAATCCAAGCTTGCTTCGATACCATGAGATATTGCTGGAAATTTAATAGAGAGTGCCTAGGTTTTCAGTTTTGACCTATTTAAAACATCAATTATAACATCTTGTAGCATCTCTGTCTTATATGCCCGATAACTCTGCAAAAATGACACGTCGGTACAAATCTTTGATTCTTTCTCAATGTTTCTTCTTCTTGGATAGATCTGGACATATTATTTTTCTCCTTATTCACTTTTGAGCACTCACCCTTATAGCCAATGCCTTGAAGATCCCCTTTAACCTTTCCAATTTTTATTAACTTTTCAAGTTTTTCTGTGCCTCCATTTAACATTCTTAATCCCTTTTTAGTACTTGCTAACTTCATTCTAGCTTCACCAAGCTCATCTGATGTCAACATCAATTCCTTTTCTAACTCTTATATGGTATTCTTCATAAAGATATTCTCTTCCTTCAATCTTTTATTCTTTCTACATATTTTCACCCATTTTTCGTACATTAATTCGTAAGCATCGTAAATGGTCTCCTTTTTATCACTTAACCCACTTTCATCACTATCATAATCTAAGATTGAGCCTTGAGTTGAATCGTTTGTGTTTTTCCCAAAATTTCCCGATTTACTCATTTTGTTCACCTTTAGTTACTTCCTTCTCGATTACTGTTAAACAAGTAATTGGATGTTTGATATGCAAAGTAACTAACACATCACTATTCACTACTTCTTTTTCACTTTCGGACTTGTTATCACTCTAAGTGCTCATATAGGATTTTCCTCTTCTCTTCTTCATGATATTAACACACTCCGCTTGAACATGTCCGAAGCCTTGACACTCAAGATATTGCATTCTCCTTACCTTTCTTTCTTGCTTTTGAATTTTGACTTGTTGTTTGTTGTTGTTCGATAGGCTCTCTCCTTTTTGCCTAAAATTGGGTCTTTTTTCACTCTCTTCAGCCACTTACTGAACTCTCGTGTTAATAACTCCACATCCTCATTCTCGTCGGATTCATCTTCAAAACCATTCATGACTTTACCAATGTCAGCTTGCAATCCTAATCCCTTCTTCTTCTCTCAATTGTCTCTCAGCAAATTCATTTCAAAATTTGTAGGAATTCCAATTACCTTCTCCAATGACAAATCATTGATGTCATGAGTCTCCTCAATTGTGGCAATTTTTAGAATAAATCTTAGAGGTAGTGATCTCAACGTCTTCTTAAATAGTTTCATATTGGAATATTTCTTCTCGAGTTGATGTGCTTGATTCGCTATATCGCACAATCTTTCATGAAAGTCCCTAATAGTCTCATTCTCATCCATCTTCATTTCTTCAAACCACATAGCTAACATATGTAGTTTTGACGCTATAACAAATTTTGACCCTTCATGAATAGTCTACAAAGCATTCGATGCTTCTTTAGCAGATTCACAAGCTGATATCATTGAGAAGCGTCTTTCATCGACAGTGCTGAATATCGCATGCGTTGCTTGCAAATTTCCAATTATACTTTCTTCTTCGGCTCTTTTCCATTTAGATGTATCTTTTTGAACCGTCTCTCCTTTATTGTCAGTAATCATTGGATGCATCCACCCATGTACTACCGAATGTCAAGCTTCTGTGTCTTAAGATTGGAAGACTCTCATCCGTTATTTCCATATAGGATAGTTAAAGTCGTCCAAAAGTGGTGGTCTGGTAATTGATGCTTCTTCTCTTATGGCCATATTTGTGAAACTAGGATCTGCACCAATTTGCTACTAAGTTCTAATCGATGACCTTGATCTGATACCAATTGAAAAAACCTAAAGGGGGTAGTCATTTCGTAAACTTTCGAATTCATTTTTAGCAAAAAAAAAGAAAAATTAAGAGAACAAAAATAAATCTACACCAGAAATTTGATAAATCAGTTCAACACACCTTGCTTACATCTGCGAGGCCCTCACCCAGCTTAATAGCATTCACCAAAGTACAATTAACTAAGGCTTTATTGAGTTGACACCACTTAACTCTTGACAATATCTCTCAACCTCACTTCCCATGAAAGAATTTCACATCCAATAACATGATCGACTTGTGTTAACCTTGTCAGAGGATTTTTTTAAACAACTTGTAATGAAAGAACAATAAACAAAGAACTCAAGTGATGAATCAACTAAGAATAAAAATAGAATACACTTGAGACAGAAAAGAAGACAACTTCTCGAAAGGTTAAGCTGCACTGAAATAAATCTAGAAATCGTCGCAACAATAATGGGCTAATTCATATAAAGACCAACACAAACCACAACTGCATTGATAACACATTCACCAATCAAAATATACGCAGTCCATAAGAAAATTAATTAAAAATTGTAGCTATTCAAATAAAAACCCTTGACTACACTTCTAAAAAATTCTGAAAATGTTACTAGGAAACTTTAATATTGTCATCTATAACCAATTGAAGCCACTCTGATTTGATTGTTTATGATGCAGCTGACAAGAAGGCATTTAATGCTTCATGGCCATAATCTCAAAAACCAACGCGAGCTTCTTTTTCAAGTAGCGGATTACTAAAATTCCAAAAGCCATATGAGTTATATCTTTCGACGCCTACTAGTCTATTAATAATACTCACACACACAACCACGGTTTATGCAACACCCAGATTCACTTCAATTTTCTCAATTAGAAAAACGTGTGCAACCCAACACCTGCTTACCAACTCACTACTCCATGACTCACTCCACCCATCACACATTGTTCAGCAATCTTCCAAGACACACGCACCACATAATCACTGTTACATTGAACAACTAATATTCATCAAGTCTATTCCACTCACATAGACCCACTTCGTTTCTACCATTGACGTATTTGATAGACCTCTATAGTGATTAGGAGACGTACACAATCCACACAAGTAAATAGAGTCCTATTACAACCATGCAACCACGACATCTAATTCAAACTGCAACAACCTCATCCTGTTATGTTCTTTAATCCACAAAGCCCACAAATCCAGTAGTAATTTCCAACATGTCCAGCAGTAAGACAATTCCAATATCAATATGATAATAGAATCTAATTGTTGGGCCCCTAATTTTTTTCTTTATTTATTTATTCTTATTATTGATTTAAAAGTTTTATTATTTTTAGAGTTGAGTCTTTAAATTTGCAAGTATGAATGGGGTATTGAATGTAGAAAGTAGAAATTAAAATGATGTGTTAGAATTAAATTAGCTTAAGGAGTTAAGTGGCTTAAAGGAGGAGAGCCATAAAAGACAAAAGAAGGGCAAAAT
>JANVCQ010679643.1:0-15028 GCA_025531925.1 Erythroxylum plowmanianum | reverse complement strand
CTTGTTCTGACTCCTTCAGAGGTCTCTCCAATAATTAACTCTTCTGGATGAGAACTCCTATATTTCCAATCTCTTTTTAATCCGATGGTTTTTGGAATATCCTCAACCTTGTCTACTTGAGTTCCTTATGATGGGCCGAAACTTATTGGGCTTCAATGGGATTAGGTTTTCTCTATAAATAGAGAAGCTTAGGTCTTATTAGATGTAAGACACAATTGTGACGAAACCCTAGCCACCATCCGCGGGGAAAATCGTGCGACATTCGGAAAGAGTTTCAGGACGTGCTAGCACACCACAGCCGCAGCCCAGATCGTGCATACTCGTGTGGATACCGGTAGAGGGCATTCGCATTTGCAGTGTCTTGGAATCCAAAAAAGAAGCAACCTATCCACGGTAATAAGGTATTTTCGATTATACATCATGTTGTTGTATGGTCTTTTTCGCAGTGTATTGTGAATACTCGGTCCGTACGCGATCCAACAATAGTAATGTCCTCTATATCCAAGTTGGGGCTATAGGGAGAGGATGACTCCTAAGGAGTCTAATCCTTTAATGTTGTAGTACAATTGATTACCTACGATTATGTCATTGACTTTTACTTAGCCTGGCAGTAAGTGTACTTAATCTTTGTAATTTTGGTATTAAGTGGAGAGGCCTTAGGAATCACCAACTATCATACCAAAATCATGTGTGCTTCCCATTCCCCCATAGTATTCTTTATATAATGATTCATTTTGCTTCTAAATCTAAGTGTTTGATTTATTGTCCATAAGTGAGTTGTACTAGTTCCAATTTTAAAGAAGTAAGTACCTCTTAAGAAGTTGGTATGCATATATTGGACCCTTAGAGTTTGTTTGTCACTAAAGAGACTTGATTTCCTTTTTTTTTCGTTAAAGAGACTATATATCCTTTTAGCTAAGAGCATGTAGTTCATAACCTTGATTAAAGTGATGCCAATAACCTTGCTCTTTTAGGGTTCATATTTTTAACCATTTAACTTTAGTATCAATAGTACTTAATACTTCACCTAACTATAGGAAGTTATTCGTTATTTCTAATTCCTTTGATGAGATTCCTTGGAAGCATTGGGTGTGAGCACTAGTAGATATGCAGGTTATTGAGAGTTGACATAATAAGATAGAGTGTTCTTATATAAAAGAGATGTTTATTATATTAAATATTGATTCTTTTACATATTTGTCAAAAGGGGTTGGAAATCTCTATAAGAGAGTCGATTTCCAGTGATGGGGATCCCCGAGTATGTAAAAGGGGGTTATTTTTCCTATAATCCTAAGATTCTGACTATACTTTTAACTACATCATAACACCTGCAATTATGAAGATATGACTCTTATTTGTATTGATTGTAAGACTTGAGAGTTTCCCAAACATAGTTAGGGAATTCATGAGTAACTTAATAGAGTAGAGGTTAGCACCACATAGAAGGAATAGATCATTTGTAAATGGGAGGGCAAATAGCTTCATTCTTTTGATTATGATGATATGTAAAGTTATCGCCCTGATTGATCATATACTTAATCAATCTAGTAAGAACATTTATACATAGAATGAATAAGTAAAGAGAAAGATGATTCCCCTACCTCAAACTTATAACACCCTTGAAGACTAAGGTAGGTTTTCCCTTAATCATTACACTATTGAGGTTGTTATTATGCATTGCCTAATCTAATTGATAACCTAAGGAAAAACCAAAAACTTCAAGATAGTTTAATAAGAAATCCTAACTTACAAATTCAAATGCTTTGTTGAAGTTTATTTTTAAAGCACAACTCTTGTTTGGTGATTTTCCATTGTAGGTCCTAAAGAGGTCATATGTAATGAGAATCTTTTCTAGTATATATTTGTTTTAAATAAAGCTTCTTTTGCTTAGATGGATCACGGTACCCAAAGCTGATTTAAGTCTTGTGTCTAGTAATTTTAAGATGAATTTATAGATGGTGTTGCAATATGAGATTGGTCTAAATTATTATAGAGATTAGGTGTTTAACACTTCAAAGATTAGAGTTATAAGAGCTTTGTTTATCTCTTTCAACATTTTACCACCATTGAAGAATTCAAGGATGGTTATAGTGACACAATCACCTATTAAGTTCTAGATTTATTGAAAATAGGGAGTTTAGACCATCAAGACTATGGCTTTATTTAAGTTTATACTAAATAGGACTTTTCAATAAAAATAAGTTATTTTAATAAATTTTATGATTTTTAACATTATTAAATATTAAGATCTAAATTGTTATACAATCCCTAAAAGCTAAAATGTTAAGAAAAGAAAGCATCAAAGTTTTCTCTATTTGCATAAAAGAAATTAAAAAGGACACGAAGCATTCAACAATTACAAAGAAGTTCATGAAATGTAGTATGATTGTTAATAATGTTTAATAGGAAAGAAGAAATGAAAGTGAAAAGGAAAATCCAGAGTACTAATTATGAATTCGCTCATTTTAAGAAAAATCAAAAGACTTAGTATTCTATGAAGAAATACACAAAATATTATCAACTGATGTTGGTAATGCATCGTAACACTACACAAAATAATTAAACTTAACACTTTAGTAAGTGATGAGTCTAGGTTAACCCACTGAGATTAAATCAATTTACCTTTCTAAATTGTATTTATATATATATAAAGGGGGGGTTGGTTTGATGCAATTAAATAACAAAGTAAGATTGAATGTATGAACGCAAATAACAGGAAATAATCAAAAGTGATGAATGCATTAGAATTCGGTTCTCAAATCAATCTCAGCCTAAACACAAATAAGTATACATCATTGCATTATCGTTTTCACACCTCTCTTAGAACTATTGATTAAGAATTAACAAAAAGCTCTGTTAATGATTTTTTTCCCTTAAATTGCGTTTAATCAAAACAAACTCTTTACTTAAACTTAACTATCGAACAACCTAGAATAAGCTCTTTAGATTTAGTTATACAGTCGTATTACGATTAGAAAAACATATCAATATAAGCAATAATCACTCAAGTTCAGATTATTTAGCCTATATTATGTTATTTCTAATGATTCAATGTCATTAGTTGGCACAGATGAATCCAAACATAAGGATTCTTACTCAATATCCAATTCAATAAGCACAAAATAATGTAAACAATTCTGAAAGAATGGAAGAACAACGATACACAAAGATGATATGCTTAGATGCGCTCTTCGGCGTCAATTTCACCTCCGAACTGGATTAGGGAAGCTTAACCCTCTATGGGTGTCTTGAAAGAGTAAGTTTTTTCTTTTCACAAAGTCCCACTCGATATTGTGCCAAAATAAGTTCTAAAAATACCTAGACAATCCTACTCGTAGGGATACACGGTAGCTATAGTTGATTACTCAAGGTCGTCTCCCACGAAGGTGAAATTGGTCCATTTAAATTAACGTTGAATGAAAATGAAAACAAATGCAATCCTAAACACGCTAACCCGACTTGTTAAGTAAAAGGGTTTAAAGAAAATAAAGCAATTAGACTAAAAAGGTAAATTGATTTAACTGGAAAAAGTGATTTGATCAACTGGTGTGGAAAACTTTTGAGAATTAATTTCACTAATTTAATCTCCTATGCATAACTAAAGTGAAGTAATTGAATAATTGTCTTACTAAAATTAACAATTAGATTTTAAAATAAGTTCAAATAATGAACTAATCTAACTTTCATATTCAACAAGTTTATCATCCAAATTAATTATTAAACCTAACTAATAATTGCCTACTTAATTTGATATATTTCTAATTCATAACTTAAGCATCTATACTTTCTAGTTCTATATTAAAATTCTTCTCTCGATCTTTCATTTAATACCAAAATGATGCAAAGTTTGGCCATACTATTACATCCAGTAAGATCTAAAACTATAGCAAATAATAAGATAATAAATAATCGCTTCATCATGCATAATCAACTAAATTAGCTACATTAATTCTCAAGAACAAGTAATTAGCTCTTCATGGAATAAACATAGTTAATCATCTTCAAATACTTTAATCCTATGGTTAATAGTAATAGAGAAGTCTTAAAGTCATACAATAGTGAATAAACCAAAATGAGCCATTGAATAACTAATAATGTAACTAAAAGAGTAATAGACCAAATAATGCAACAGGTGAAGATAGGATGAGCAAACAAATAGTTTATTTAGGTCAGGGAGTTAACAGTGGGTCTCCTATCGATCTGCTCACTCTCTGGCATTGGCTCTCACCTTTTTTCGCTTTTCACTCTTACCTAGAAGATGCTCACAGTAACTTCAACTCTCTACTACTCTTCTTCTTCACCCAACTGTTTCTTTCTTCTCTGTTCTTTACCTCCATCCTTCTTCGTTACTGCTTTTCTTCGTCTTTTCTCCCTGTGTGTGTCAACCTCAAGCCTCTCTTATTCTTTCTATTTGTAGTCCTAGTCTAGGTTTAGGTTTCTACGTGGTCAAAACCTGCGACATGTAATATTAAACCATTTAAAGAAAAATATGCACCGTGAGGGCTCTTTTCACCATCGTGACAAGCTTATCACGGTGGTGACTAACCTTAGTCACCACCTTTCTTTCATGCAAAATTCATAACCATTTTCACTCAATTCATTCAAATTTGGATTAGAAACACTAGAATTTGTTACCACAATCAAAAGACCAAAGCTTGCAAAGTCCCTAAAAATTAGCCACAACAATTCCCCCACACTTAAACTATGCTTGTCCCTAAGCAAAATAAAGAATACTAAACTATACAAGAACAAATAATGAAAACAACAATTTTCCTAAATAATAGTTAAAGATATCAATGATCATTTCAATACACCCAACCTGAGAACTTGAAGCTTATAATACTTCATGAATAGATTATTCTCCACATACTTAGCCAAAATTAACAAGTACCTCAACTTAAAGACCATTAACAAGTGTGATAGACACTCACTCCACTCTATGCCCTCTCAAGCATTCAAAGGTAGAATATATTCACTCATAATTCTTTTCATGTAAGGCATCTACCATAGGCTTGCTTACTAATCCAATCTTCACCACTCATATCAAACACAAACATCAATCCGAAGGTCTTTATTTTGGTTGTAATGGGGCTAATTAAGGGTAGGAAAAAGAAAAATCACAGTTTAAAACCACAGAACAAATTGATCAATTAATTAATATAAATAATGAATCATAAAACACTCAATTATTTCCTTTCAATTTAATAATATTAGCACTCCCTTTTTTGTCTTTCCAATTTCTTTTCTTTTTTTGGTTTTCTCTTCCTTCCTTTTCTTTTGTATTTCTTTTTCTCTTTTTTCTTTTAACTATTTTTATTTATTTAGAATAAGATTAAGTTTAGAAGAGGAAAAATCTAGAGGAGAGATAAAAGTTGCTACAACCATACCTTTTCTTAACTCAATAGCCAACTATATCTTATAATTCTCCCACACTTATGCAAGTAGTTATTCCATAAACCCATTCATGCCCATTCAAATGCTCAACTTGCCTTATGGTAGGTACAACGAAAAGGATAAATAATTAAGGTCAAGGCTCATATTTCCGGTTTAAAAAAATAAAAGGTTTCATGTTAAGTTCAAAGGGGGCTCACTAAGGGTAACAATGTGGTAGCTTTTAAAGCAAAATAGATAAATCATAATTGCCTTCATCATTTCAATGTTTACATAAGATATCTTAACTAGTATTTGCAAGCAAGTTCTAGAGTTCCTTAATCATGAAAGAACACTCTCAACAAAGAATACTTGAATTTGGTGTTTAATATTTCAAAAGAGCTCAAATTCTTACCAAAGAAAAGTAACATTCATTTATCACAAAAGACTAATGTCCTTTTAATCGAAATCCAAGCTAATCAGTTTAAGCATGCGGGTAAACTCATTCACTCATATTATGCATTTCTAATCTTAATCAAGTTTATTTTATGACCATGCATCTCTAACTATTAAATGGGAAAAAACAAACACACAACACACAAATAATAATTAAATTCTTTATTTTATGTTTAACTAATACTCTCCCCATACTTAAATATCACGTTATTCTTAACGTGATAAGAAAATATAAGAGGATTTATGACACAAAATAGTGCAAACAAGGAAAAACATTAAAAATAAAATAAATTAAACTAATAAGCAATAAAAATAATAAAAAGGAGAAGGATAGAAATATGATACGAAGGTGTGGGTGGTGGCTGCGTTGATGCAAATTGAAGCATGATGTACTATGTCGAGGAGTGGAGACCATCTACGAGGAGAACAAATAGAAGAGACTAAAAATTTGGTCTGTAAATACGAAGCAAACAAACTAAGTAGAGATTCACTAAAGAAGAATAACAAACAAATAATTGAAAAATAAAACAGAAATTGTACAGGTTGGCTCCCATTCAGCGCTTCTTTAATGTCTTATAGTTGGAAACCTCAATAGTCATGCTTAAGGTGGATCACTCAAAGTAAGTGATTCCACCATCTTCTTCTCTTCATTGGGATCTATCTTTAAGAATTTGTCAAACTCGCTTTTAGTTACATCGTCTAGCAATTGGCAATACTCATCAACCTCTTTAACCAAGTCCAAGTCCTTTTCTTCTTCGTGCATGGCAAAATCAAAATCTACAGTATTAATTTGATCAACGAGAGAACAATCTTCATAAACATTAGTAGTAGGGATAGGTTCAACATTAAAGATTAAAAATGCTACTGATTCTCCCAGAATAGTCATAGTTAGTTTTCCATTCTTCATATTAATCAAGGTATTAGTAGTGGCCACAAAAGGCCTCAGTGGGAGTATGATGTGCCCCTTTTCTTGCTTGTTTACTTCCCCCATGTCTAAGACAACAAAGTCTATGGGGATAATCAATCCTCCTACTTTACCAGCACATCTTTTGTTATTCGTTTTTAGGTAATCAATTGACTTATCATCTAATTGCAAACACATGCTTATAGGTTTCAATTGTCCTAGATCCAATTTCATAAAAATAGAGTAAGGTATAAGGTTTATACTTGCTCCAGGTTAAGCCTACCCTTAACCTCACCACGATTACCTATTGATAGTGTTACAATAAAACTCCCTGGATCTTTCAATTTAGGGGGCTACTACTAAAGAATTACACTTGCCACTTCTGAAACTATCACCTTCTCATTTGGCTCAAACTTCTATTTTTTGGTGTTTAATTTCTTGAAGAACTTCACGTAAGTTAGAATGTTTTTGATCACATCCAACAAAGGCAGATTAATATTAACCTTAGAAAACATGTTATATAAATAAGAAAACTACGCATCTTGTTTTAAATCCTTAAAGCGGTCTAGATATGGAATTGATGTTCTATAAGGATTAGTCGCTTTATGCAGTCTTAGTCCGCTATTGCCTTTGGTTGCATGCCTAATTTTTTCACTCTTTTGAATGTGACTTGAAGAGTTGTGCCTATTGCTTACCTTATAATGCTCATCTGTTTCCTTGATGAGGCTCTCCCCCTCTTGATTACTTGCATTATATAGATTAGAAGGAATCTCAATATGATTATCAATCACCTTACCACTTCTCAAAATAGTAACTATTTGGGCTTATTCAAGTTGACTGGGTAACCTTCCCTTTTGATTGTTTTGCATTTGAGCAGCGAGTTACCCTAATTGAGTCTCAATCCTCTTTTCCAAAGAAGGCATTCTTGGTAGTTTTTGATTTGAGGATTGTCCTTGGAATTGATTTTGCCTCTAAAAATTTTGATATTGTAGTTGGGGCTGCATTGGTGGATTGTTGGTCTTCCACAAAAAATTGTGGTGGTTTCTCCAACTAGGGTTGTAGGTGTTTGAATATAAATCATTTTGTACCCTCGATTGAAAACAATTTAGTGAATTTGCTTGTTCTTCCTCGCTTGTAAAAGATTCAAAAGAATACGAACAAACATTAGCTCCATTACGATAAGTTCCACATATACCACATACCTCTTGATATAGAAAATTTTGGGGGTAGTCTTATGGTTAGCATTTTCATATGCTTTGTTAGCTCAGCTAATTGAATAGCCATTTCTTGGTTTGAGTTCACTTCATGAACTTTAGCTCTTCTCCCCCTCACACTCTTTTGTTGATAATTGACCTCCAACATTTCAAAGATTTTGTATGTCTCTTCGGTAGTCTTCTCTTCCACAGCTCCTCTTACTGTATTGTCCACTGTGTATTGACACTATTGTGTTAATCCATCATAGAAGAATTGGTTCTGTATGTGAAGTGGAAAATGATGGTGTGGACACAGTATTAACAATAGTTTGAAATGTTTCACGTCTTATGGAATGACTCTCCCTCCATCTGCATAAAGGTCCTATTCTTTTGTTAGGAATAGATTTTTCCCATGAATTTGTTTTACACCTCCTCCTATGTGGCCAGAGAATAGGACAAAAGGGTCATCAACCATGCCTTGGCCCAATCTTTCAATGTGTATGGGAAACATCTCATTCTGAGTTAATCTTCGTTCAAGCCATCCAAAGGAACTGTCTAGAGAGTGGTATATAACTCTTGAAAGAAGTTTAAAAGGGTCTTCATGGAAAACCCCATAGAAAGATGGCAACATATTATAGTAGATGCTCTTTAATTCATAGTTTCTGACTAGCTCTCTTAAACGTATACACGAAGTGGCAGTACCAATTACAGGTCTAGCATACTCCTTCATTACTGGCTTCCTTTCACCTATCTCTTGAACTTCAGGCTATATTCCTCGAGAATGTCTTCAAAGTCCCTTTGAGGTCCCCTTAATGCACGTTATCAATAAAGGGGACAAGTTCACTTTCCCAAGATCTCCTTCCTCATATAAAAAAATAAAGACAACACTGAATTAGTAACAAAAATTGCTAAAACAATTCAACAAAATAACACAAACAGAAAAAACGATCAAAATTAATTTAAATCTAAATGCTAAACACCTACCTGACAATGGCGCCAAAAAATTATCGTGCCAAAATAAGTTCTAAAAATACCTAAGCTATCCTACTCACAAGTATACAAGGTAGTTATAGTTGATTACTCAGGGTCGTTTCCTATGGAGGTGAAATTAGTCCACTCAAATTAACTTTGAATGAAAATAAAAACAATTGCAATCCTAAACACTATAACCCGACTTATTGAGTAAAAGGATTTAAAGAAAATAAAGCAATTAGACTAAAAAGGTAAACTAATTTAACTAGAAACAAAAACAATTTGATCAATCAGTGTGGAAAACTCTTAAGAACTAATTTCACTAATTTAATCTCCTATGCATAACTAAAGTGAAGTAATTGGATAGTTGTCTTACCAAAATTAACAATTGGATTTTAAAATCAATTTAAATAACAAACTAATTTAACTTTCTTATTCGACAAGTTATCATCCAAATTAATTGTTAAACCTAACTAATAATTACCCATTTAAGTTAATATATTTATAATTCATAACTTAAGCGTCTATAGTTTCTCGTTCTATATTAAACTTCTTCTCTCGATCCTTTGTTTAATACCAAAATGATGCAAAGTTTGGCCATGCTATTACATCCAATAAGCTCAGAAACTATAGCAAATAATAAGACAATAAAATAGTCCCTTCATTATGTATAATAAACTAAATGAGCTATATTAATTTGCAAGAACAAGTAATTAGCCCTTCATGGAATAAACACTGTTAATCATCTTCAAATACTTCAATCCTATGGTTCATAATAATAGATAAGTCTTAAAGTAATAAAATAGTGAATAAACTAAAATGAGCCATTGAATAACTAACAAAGTAACTAAAAGAGTAACAGACTAATTAATGCAGTGAGTATAAGATAGGATGAGCAAACAAATGGATTGCTTAGCTGAGGAAGTCGACGGTAGGTCTCCAACCAATTTGCTCACTCTCTGGAATTGGCTCTCACCTTCTGCTGCTTTTCACTCTTGCCCAAAAGATGTTCACAATAACTTCATATCTCCGTTGTTCTTCTTCTTTACCTGACTATTTCTTTCTCCTCTGTTCTCTGCCTCCAACCTTCTTCATTGTCTCTTTTCTTTGTCTTTTTCTCCCTATATGTGTCCACCTCCATCCTCTCTTACTCTTTCTATTTGTAATCCTAGTATAGGTTTAGGTTTTTACATGATCAAAACCTACGACATATAATATTATACCATTTAAAGAGAAATATGCACTATGAGGGCTTTTGTCATCACGATGCTGTGTCATAAATTTTGCATGAAAGAAAAGGTGGTGACTAACAAAATTCATGAAAATTTTCACTCAATTCATTCAAATTTGGATAAGAAACACCATAATTTGTAGCCACAATCAAGAGATCAAAACTTGCGAAGTCCATAAAAATTAGTCACAATAGAAAAACATATCAATATAATCACCAATCACACAAGTTTAGATTATTTAGCCTATTTTATGTTATCTCTAATAATTCAATGTCATTAGTTATCACAAATGAATCCAAACACAATGATTACATATCGCATTTAAGATTCTAGCAATGGGTTTATATAAAAACAATCTAATAGAGCGTTCAGATGGTTTTGACTCAATACCCAAGTCAATAAGCACGAAATAACTTAAACAATTCTTAAAGAGGGTAAGAACAGCAATACACAAAGACAATATGCTTAGATGCGCTCCTCAGGGTTAATTTCGCCTCCAAACTAGATTAGGGATGCTTAGCCCTCTATGGGTGTCTTGAAAGAGTAAGTTTCTACCTTTCATGAAGTTGATTATACTTTCATTTACCGTCAAAATGTTCTATTTATATGAAAATTAAGTTTCTAGGAATATATACGATTTGATCATGACCTTGTATCAAACTATGTAAGTCAATTAAATGTGAAATTTGTCGTGTATCTAATAATGTACCTTTAAAAATGTATTCTGAATGTTTACATGGTTGTATAAGCATATACACGGCTGTGTGTCTCCCATGTTTTGTTGAATTTTTGTTCTTATTGTAATATTTGTCCAATCCTCACCCTAATTCATCTCCTCCTTGTTCCACGAGGGTTATTAAGTTTGAACATCAAAATGTTGTCTTAAGGAATATGCTTTTACCCCATTTTAGTTCTTGTGCTTCAAACTCGTACCTAATACCAAATATGAACTAAAATGAGTATCTTAAGCATTTCACAACAATAATCACTAAGTGTTAAGAAGTGAATGTATAAACAATTAAGCACACACCATACTCCCCCACACTTTGCTTTTGATCGTCCTCGGGCAAAACAACAAAATCAAAGTCACAAATAAACACTTTCACAATTTTCATATTTCCTAAGAATATATAGGTATAAGTAAAGAGAAATAACTTTCAAAATCTTAGCAAGAACTAAACATTAAATTCCTCTACTTATGATCAATCAAAGATCATCACCTTTAGAAACTAAGCAATCTAGTGGTAGACTTGGATAGGTGTGTTTAAATAGTATTGATCCAAAGGTACACTCAAACACCATTCATGATCCACACATTCCATAACTTTCATATCATTTTGTTTCTCCACCATTAGGATTCACATATATAATCATGAATCAAAGGACTTTTTAAGGTTGTAATGTGGGCAAGGGTTTAGGTGAGATGTATTTGGGTAATGTAGCTTAAAATTCATTAAATCTAGTGAAGCAAGAAAAACATCTATATAATATGAAGCACAAAAACCAACATTCACTTAAAATTATGGATGTAAAAATTATGTTTCACAGCTCAACTTTAAGCTCTCACACCACAAATCATGTGAAACAAACCAAGTAGAAGGAATCACTTATACGAGTGATAACAAATAATACATTATAACCATATGTGGTGATCCTTCGAAAACAACATCTATCTCATATGTTCGCCCATTCTATATAACTTTAACAGGAGAAACTAATCATGAATTACTTTGTGAAACTATTGCATTTCCTCATTGATACTTTTATTTAAATACTTTTTTCTTCTGTTTTTTCTTTCTTTTTCTTTTTTTAACAAAAATTGAAAGAAGGTACATCAACATTAGAACTCATTATAAGATATAAAATCATATTCCAATAGTTATAATCGACCCACACATGGGCACACCTCTACACTTACACTTTTATACATCCACAAACATCAATAATCAACCATTGCTCCACTAGCTTTAAAGCTTGGATAAGACAGTTAGTTAGGTTTAAGGCATGTAAAGTGGTTAGCACAAAAAGAAAAGGCAAACAAAGCTCAAGGGGGCATATCAAAAGGAAAATTCATATCAATAGGTGGGCTATGTGGCTAATGTACACTACAAGAGTGAAGACATTTAGTGACAATTTTTTTGTGACTAACTATTGTTTCATCACAATTACGAGGATTTTTGTGACCAGATAATTGATTGATACTATTATTTGGATTAACTGTGATGATTTATTTTTTTGTCACTAATACAATAGTAATTGTGACAATTTAGTATCTTTCACAATTAAGTTGTCACTATTAATATATTAATAGTGTCAAATTTTCTTTTATCACTAAGTTTTGTCATTAAAAGTCTATACAATTTGGCGCCAAAAGAATTTTGACGGGAATAAATTGTAATTATGACAAAACATATGTTAGTAACTAATATTTTCTATTTGTTGTGACCAAACATAATTTGGTCACTAATATTTTTTTCTTCCTGTTATGAAACGGTTAATCATCACACAATATTTTACTTGTTGTGACAACAAATTTTGTCAATAAATATTTAATTAATTAGTGTCTACTTTATATTGTCACAATAACCGAACTATAACTATGGTCACAACTATTCGTAATTTAATGACATTTTTTGTGACTAATTATTTTTGTCATCACAAATACGATAATTTTTTAGTGCCAAGACAATTGATTGACACTATTGTTTGGATTATGTGTAATAAGTTATATTTTTGTCACTAATATAATGATAATTGTGATAATTTAGTATCTTTCACAGTTAAATTGTCACTATTAATATATTAATAATGTCAAATTTTATTTTATCACTAAGTTTTGTCAGTAAAAACCTACGAAATTTGGTGCCAAAATAATTTTGGCGGGAATTAATTGTAATTGTGACAAAACATATTTTGATAACTAATATTTTCTATTTGTTGTAACAAAACATAGTTTGGTTACTAATATTTTTTCTTGTTGTGATGAAACGGTTTATCGTCATACAATATTTTACTTGTTGTGACAAAAACTTTTGTCAATAAATATTCAATTAATTAGTGTCTACTTAATATTGCCACAATCACCAAACTATAACTATGATCACTACCATTTGTAATTTAGTGACAATTTTTGTGTGCCTAAGTATTATTTCGTCACTTATACGAGATTTGTTGTGACAAAACAATTGATTGATACTATTGTTTGGATTAACTGTGATAATTTATTTTTGTGTCACTAATATAATAAGAATTGTGACAATTTAGCACCTTCACAATTAAATTGTCAAATTTCTTTTATCACTAAGCCTTGTTATTAAAAGCCTATGTACTTGTTATGACAAAAACTTTTGTCAATAAAAATTCAATTAGTTAGTGTCTACTTAATATTGTCACAACAACTGAACTATCACTATGCTCACAATTATTTGTAATTTTAGTGACAAAATTTTTTGTTGTCACTTGATCAACTTTTTGTTACAAAAGTTTTTTTATTTGAGAAATTAAATAATTTCATTAAAAGTTGGAGAAGTTACATCTGGATAGCTATATAGCCCATTTGGCTCATTTGATACACTAAAATAGTTGAAAAATGACAACGTTTACAAAAGGCATCTTTAGACGATTTAGGGTAAAACTAATTTTGCCTTTCTCGAATATTCGATCTGTTACTCAATTAAGGAGGATGACTTCGATACTCCGAAGGCAACGCTTGCGAAGATCCAAGAGACTCCTCTTCGCAGTCTTGTTCTCAGTAGGTATATAGGTCATATTTGCATTCATTTTGCATATTCATTCATTCATTTTAGTAGCATGTTAGGTTAATTTATTTATTTTCATTGAGTTTGTTATTTATTTTATTTTTCTTGTTTCTTCATAGAAAGCGTGAAGTTTGGCTTCAAATCACACCTAATCTACCATAAAGAAAATTTGGAATGAAGAAGTTTGCCTTGCAATTTAATCGTCAAGAAGTCTGGAAATTTTTGTGAGCCTGGCAAATACATCAAGAAGTAACTTACTAGCTGGGAATTAGAAAACACACAATAGCTGGCAAGTTAAAAGAATGAACTCACAAAACAACATAGCAGAACATCCAAAAGAAGAGTCCAAAACGCAGTGGACTGGGGTACGTTAGAAGGGGAAAAATGTTTTAACGTGTTAGGTTTTAATTAGGGAGAAGACCTGGAAGCTGCAGTTCCAAGACCTGGACACACGAAGAGACGCCGTAGCTCCAAGACTGATGCGAGGAGACCTGACGCACGGAGAAGACCTGGACGCACAACAACAAACTGACGTAGGGTATGGGAACAAAAACAAAAAAAGCAGTAGATTGGAGAAAGGAAGAAAAGACACAGGCGAGAAATAGATCCAAGACAAAGTGACGCCATAGTGACGAGCACCATTTTCAGACCTAGGTTTTTGAATTTTTTGTTCAAGATTCACCATCTGAAAAAGCTCTCATCTACCAAAATACAATTGAAGAGACAATCAATGCCGCCACTAAAGCCTTCAGATCTCGATTATTGAAAATACGGTCCACTTCTTCCGTATGTGGTGGCTACCATCGAGGCTTTGCCCGTCGAGTTGCTGCCTAGTCCTCTTAGTTTCATAAAGTCAAAGCTTGTACTTTTGGTTTCACATGAACTCTCTTTAACTGGTACTCATTGTTCTCTATTTCTCGTGTTTATTGATACTTAATATATCTGTTGTATCCCAAATCACGCTTGTAGTGAGAGAAAGAACGAGAGGAGAGATAGACAGGCCATTTCACACCTTTCTACTACAAGTTAAAGTTTGAGCAGATTAAGGTAAAGGTGTAGGAAAATTCCGGGAGAACATCACATGTTCAGGCAGCGGAAA
Source organism: Erythroxylum plowmanianum (assembly GCA_025531925.1). Taxonomy (NCBI): domain Eukaryota; kingdom Viridiplantae; phylum Streptophyta; class Magnoliopsida; order Malpighiales; family Erythroxylaceae; genus Erythroxylum; species Erythroxylum plowmanianum. Next base: position 44 of record JANVCQ010679643.1, on the reverse strand, counting down.
AACAAAAATTTTATTACCGGGACCTTCCCGAAAGCCAGGATCCA
>JANVCQ010679636.1:0-15028 GCA_025531925.1 Erythroxylum plowmanianum | reverse complement strand
GGTTAAAGAACAACAAATTAATAAAATATGCTTAGTCAGGGTGTAGGCCGAGATTGAACCAAAGAACCGGGTCCCTATCGAATTCCCCACATTTATCATTTTTGTATGCTTTTTTTTATTAGTTATTTTTATTTTATTTTCATCTTTAAAAATCCAAAACCCCCCTTTTTTCCTAAACACCGATTAATTTCATTTCTTAAACTTTACACACACTCTCTGTGGGATCAACCTAGACTCGCCACTGCTATAGTAGTAGTCTAGTTATTTTAATTTTGATTAGCGTTACGACGCGTCGTCAAGGAGCCATATGTCAATAGGATAATAATACATGTATGTACGTATGTTAGAAAGAAAAACCAGATCACTGTAACTTTGTTGCTCTTCATTTTTGTTTTGATCTTTACTAAACCACAAAATTTATCTTTGCATAAGTATCCTTTGTAGCATAAATTATCCAGTTCAGCTACTAGTTTGCTTCTCTCTAATCTTGTTTTTTCCTCCATCCCCCGAAACCTTGCTCTTCACTGTCATAACTAGAATTTGTTTGAAGAATCAAGTAAATGATGTTTCTAACTTTCTGAGTTCTGTGAATGATCCTGATGATGTGTGAGTGTTGGAAATAAATACATGCTTGAGTTATGTATGTTGAATAGTTTCGGTGATAGTGATGAGAAAGATGAGTTGACATATTGTATAGTAATTATGCAGAAAATGTTGTAAACAAATGTTGAAGATGATGAATAGTTGTGAAAAATTTTTGGTTTTTGGAATTTAAAACTAATCTTGATTTTAAGTTATTATGGGGTAAGGTGAGTTAGAATGGAGTGGATATATAGTGAAAATAAGTTAGAAATGATTTAAACGAAGAGTTAGAATTAATGAAGATGGAAGAAAGAAAGTGCAGAAAAGTTGGTAATTGGTGTGAATGAGCATCGGATTTTTGATGTTTTTATTGAAACTAGAAATTTGGATTTGTTGTGTTTTGTGGAGCTAAAGTGGAAGTGGGGAAGATGGTTAATGAATCAACTGTTTTGAGTATAATGTGTAAAAGAGAGAAAAAGCCATAAAAAGAATCGAAGAAGAAGAAGAAAATCAAGTGCGGTGAAGAAAAGAAAGTCACAGTCTCGCTTTTGCACTATTATGACTTCATCATTGATAAATGTAGCAAGTTGCGATCGTGCACAGCCGTGACTTTGCTAGTTTGCCTGGCGTATTGTGGTATTGTGGCGTATTCTGGGCACATCCTTGACTAACATGTTTGCCAAAGGTCTTGCAATTTGCAAAAAGTCTTTAATAAATTGACGGTAAAATCTTATATGACCTAAGAATCCTGACACACTTTTTACATTGCTTAGTGGTGGAAGTTTCTCTATAACTTCTATTTTAAATCTGTCCATTTCAAATCCTTAGTATAAGATTTTATGCCCTAGAACTATTGCCTCTTGCACCATAAAGTAGCATTTCTCCCAATTCAGTACTAAATGTGACTCTTCACATCTTTGAAGCACTCTATCCAAATTGGTTAAACGCATTTGAAAAGAGTCTCCAAAAACTAAAAAAAATCATCCATGAACACCTCCATTATATCTTCAATCATATTGGCAAAGATAGACATCATATATCTGTGAAATGTAGCCAGGGCATTACATAATCTGAAAGGCATCCATCTATATATGAAGGTATCATAAGGGCAGGTGAATATGGTCTTTTCTTGATCACCAGAGTAGATGAAGGTCTGATTGTATCCTAAATATCCATCTAAGAAGTCGTAAAACAAATGACCAACCACCCTTTCTATCACCTAGTCTATGAACGAGAGAGGAAAATGATCTTTTTTAGTCATTTAGTTTAGTTTGTAATAATCTATGCACACTATCCCTCCTGTGTCTGTTCTGGTTCAAATTACTTCTTCACTCTTGCTTTTTATTATCGTCATTCCATCCTTCATAGGTACACATTATACTAGACTGATCCATTCATTATTAAAGATGGCCTTCATTCACTCTCTAAGAATTGCTACCACCTTACATTTTTGTTTCTCATTCAATTATTTAGAGATGATTATCTATAACGTTTGACCTTCACTTAGAAAGGTATATTTAAGATGTGCAGGTAAAAGTTTAAGTTCTAATATGGGTGGTTTTTTTTATGGATGGTGGTATGGGTGTTTTGGTTCGAACTATTTTATCTTGATGCTTTTCAAGAACCCACTCCTCCATTTCATCATCTCCTTTAGACTCAATTTTCTCATACCTATTATCTATATATGCTTCCACTGATTGTACTTCTACAATGCAACTCTCTAGTTGTTTTTGCAAATTTTGATCCATAATTTCAACCTCATGCATGCGCTACTTGCTGTTGAATTCTTTAAAACCTTATTCATATTAAATTCAATCTGATCTTTGCCTATTCGAAGTGTTAATTTCCCTTTGTGAATTTTAATTATAGCTTTCCCTATATTCATAAATAGTCGACAAAGGATCAGTGGATAGTTCTTATCGTCTTTAAAATTGAGAACCATAAAGTCTACAGGAACAATGAACTTGTCCACTTGCATTAGAATGTATTCCAGTATTCCAAAAAGGTCTTTTAATAGATTAATTAGCTAGCTGAATTAACATTGATGTTGGCTTTACCTCACCCAGCCCTAACTTCTTAAATGTCGGTGAAGGCATAAGATTAATACTTGCTCCTAAGTTGCACAAACACTTTGTGAATTCAAAATCACTAACTATGTAGGGTATTGTGAAACTTCCTAGATCCTTCAATTTAGATGGCATCTAGCTGGTGATTGTGGAACTGCAAGTGTCAGTTAGAGCTACCATTTGGTTATCTTCCTAAGTATGCTTATTTGATAACATATCCATCAAAATTTTGGCGAATTTAGGTATGTGTTCTAAAACCTCTACAAATGAGAGATTTATTTGTAACGTCTTTAATTTATTGAAGAATTTTGCAAATTTTGGAACCAACTTCTTCTTTTCTAATTGTTAAGGAAAGCGAATATTGGGTTGATATGGTGGAGGGGCGACATAAGGAGGATATTCACTTATATTGTAACATCTTGTTACCCATGTTAAGGTTAAAATTGTAAATGTGAGATTACGGAGGAAATAGGAATGCATTTCCATATTCATGCATATTATGTCCTACACATAAATATGAATAGTGAAGTTGTGGCACATGAACATAGTTGTACTTGCATTCATGAATAATTTTGGGTATATTTAGATTGACTTGTGATTTTTAGGTGTTTTGAGAATTTTGAATTTATTTATATTGAAAATACTATTGGTTAGTAAGAAGATTGTAATTGTGAATTTTGGTGAATTTAGGTATAAATTTCAGAAAAATATGGAAAATAGGAAAAAGATATCAAATCAAGATTTGGAGATAGTTGGATTCTAACGATGAGAGTTTAAGGGACTTAGTTTTAAAAGAAACTAAGTTAGAGTTGAGATATGAGGAAAGTGACAAGTGTCACTTAAGTTTTTGTACTTTTTATAGAAGTAGGTTACTGTTCTCTGAAAGTTGAAAAGTGAAGTGATATGTCTAAGTTCATTCTTCATTGTGATCTTCTTCAAATTTTCTTCCCCTACATAGAGTTTTCCATCAAACCCCTTATAAGAGATTTCTCTGCTTCTCCTTTCCTACACCGAACTCACTTTGCTATTTGTGTCTTCTACCCTAAGAAAGACTAGAAGTTGGTCATTGTACTTAGTGAAATACCTAAATTGCAAGGAGTTTAGGGCTTGAAGATTTTGGAGTTTTCAACATGTAAGTAGTGAATAAATCCTTTAGAATTGGGGATTTATGAAAGAAAGTTGATGAGTTACTGTGATCTGCATGGGAAATGGCATTTAAGTGTATATTCATAAATACTGTGTGGTTGGGAGGAAACAAATTTGGTTAAAGTGTTAAATTAGTTTTTGAAAGATTATTAGTGATTAGGTGATGTAAAGCTAAAGTTGGAGTTGAAATAGCAATAACTTGATCTGAAACTTCGGTGAAACTTCTGTACCAATCTAGATAGATTAATCAAAATGGACTTCATGAAAGTTATGGATCTTCCTTTTTGCTTTCAACAGTATATAGTATGAAAATTTTGGACATCTGAGCTGAAAGTCAGGGTCCTTGTAAGGGAAGATGTTCAACAGTGAAGTTATTTCTTTTGTCTTTTTTGCTTCTTCTATGATGACGTCATCTCCTTCCGTGTTTTGCTTCTTCTATCTTTTGCTTCTTCTTTGATGAAGTCATCTTCTTCTGTGTTTTGCTTCTTCTGAATTTTGCTTCTTCTGAGTTTTTATCCTTTTATGTTTTGCTCCTTCTGGGTTTTGCTTCTTCTGTGTGTTTGGCGATGCGTCTTCTTCTGTGTTTTACTAACGTGTCTTCTTCTGTGTTTTGTTGACGTGTCTTCTTTTGTGTTTTGTTGACGCGTCTTCTTCTGTGTTTTGCTGACGTGTCTTCTTCTATGTTTTACTCCTTCTGGGTTTTGCTTCTTCTGTGTTTTACTGACGCGTCTTCTTCTATGTTTTACTGACGTGTCTTCTTCTGTGTTTTGTTGACGTGTCTTCTTTTATGTTTTGCTGATGCGTCTTCTTCTGTGTTTTGCTAATGGATCTTTTTCTGTGCTTTGCTGACGTGCCTTCTTTTGTGTTTTACTTCTTCTGCCTTTTTGTTTCTTCTGTGTTTTGTTTCTTCTGTCTTTTTCTCGCCTGGCCATAACTTCTTCTTTAGACACCTAAATGAATTGATTCTTAAACCAATGGACTCGTAAGACATTGCCCTACATCTCCACCAAAAATCATAGCCATATGAAATGAATTGAGAAAGATTGAGTGAGAAACGTGGGGCGAGTTCAGTGAGTGTGCTCATAAATTATATGAACTGGGGTTATTCCACTGAACATACTTCAGTATTTTGATTATATCTGGATCTATAGGATTCCAAGTGAGATGGTTTTTGATTTGGAGTAATCTAGAAATATAGGCCTACAAATTTTCTCAAGAAGTCCAAATTTATGATTCAGCCTCTAAGATGTTTAATCTCTGAATGGAAGTTAGGCATAGTATACTGTTATTGAACGTGAACAGTAGACCCAAAAGTATGACTTGGATAAATTTGAAGTGAGTCAATAAGAAAGGAATAGAGATTTTAATGGTTTAGTGAGGCATACACCTAAGTATAAATATTACTTAGATAAGTTTTGGATATAAGACTATTAACGTGATGAGAATAAGGGAAAGATTCTCGGGATTCTCATGAGCATGCATGGTATATATTTTATATACACACTTGTGCATAAGGGAATGCTTATAATTGTGCAATTATTAATGTGTGTGCATCGCGTGTTTGGCATATTGATGTGCAGGATAAACTTTTACATTCAAATGTTTCCAGATCTTGAAGCTAAAGTTAATCTGGAGCGTACTGTGAGTAGACTTAGATGGTCTCATTTTAATGTTTATTTTGTTTGAATTTGATATTAATTGACTATTGGATGATGCTATTAAAGTGAATGATTGTTTTGATTTTCATACAGAAGGTCCGATGATTGTGATATTGATTGGGATATTGAAGTGTTACTTGTATATGAATGAGATGAGCTAAGTGTACCTATTTTGATGATAAAAGTGTTCTGAATGTGCATTTGCATATGACTGAAAGTGTTTTCTCAACTCAATGTTGAATGTCTGACTATGGTCCGATGATATGTGGATGTGAGTGACTGCAAATATGCAAATGTAAGTGATGCATTCCATGTCATGACTGCATGAAACATAATGGCAGTTGTGACCAGAGTAGCTAATGATTAGAGCTTAAAGGTCAACGAGTGAAAATGAGCCTCGAGCTCAAAAGTGAATCAGAGCCTCAGGCTCAACGTTTAATGAGCCCTGTATCCTCCAAGTGGATAAGGGACAGTTATCAATGAGCCCTATATGGTACAGTTTAGGCACTCGGTCACAACAAAGTAACAACTAGAAAGTGAGTCTCATATGCACTGCATATGCATAATATGAGTGATTAAATCGTATTGAATGTGAAGTGTGAAATGTGTAATGATGTGAATTATGTGTTACGTGATTGGGTGAGCCATCGATGATGGTCAGTCATTGAGTTTGCAAAACTCACCCAAAATTTGCAAATATTTTTTAGGATGAGAAGAATACCCCGTTAGGCCAACGAGAATATACTTACAACATTCAAGTAAAGGATAGAGGTCGGGATCAGTTCGCGTCTGCATTGTATATCTCTATTTTGTATTGAATTGTATTTTCTGCAACTTTTTGTATTAATTTGTATTCCGAAATGACTAAAGTGTTTTATATTTGTGAAAGGGCCCAAAGGGCTATTGAAATATTAATGATTGTATTGATGCAATTGAATAAGTTTATAATTAGTTTGGGTTGTTTCGATTATTAATTTTTGCATATGCGTGTGTAAATTTTACAAAAAAAAATTTATATCGAGTTTTGACTGATTGAGTGTTCTAGTACACCACCCTCGCAGGGCATGAACTCGGATATCACCAATCGATATCGAGTTTACATCTTGCGGGAGTGGGGTGCTACATTTATGTGGTATCCGAGCCTAGAATTACTATCTTATATGGGTATTTTCTGATATGTGTCAAGTTACATGCATTTTAGACGTGTCATAGCAGACAGTAGCAACTGATCCCTAGTCCGAGTTGCATGAGTATGAGTCACACTCATTAGCATGTGTTAAGTGCTTAAGTTGATAGAAATAGTGAGAAAAGTGATGATATGTCAGAATGTGAGAAAATTAAAGTTTGTGGATATCTAAAAATGAGAAATAGTATATGATTGGATATGACAGACAAAGATTTAACACAATTGTATTGGTGGATGTAATATGGAATACGATATTAATATCGCACTATGATGATATATCCTCGAATGTGAACCTAATGTGATTGCAGTGTTGTGAATTGTTTGAGGAAAATAATAATATAAGTAGAAATGATGAGATTAAAGTATACAAGCCAAGTTGAAAGAAAATAAATTTTCCTATGACCTTGAAAGATTGAACTTGAACATAGAATGGTTGTGTGAGTATCAAGATAAGAGTATATGATTCAGTATAAGAATATGTCTGTGGAATTGAGACTAGAATTTCATAATGGTGATGCCTCTATAATTCTGAAGCGTTTGAGGATATTCATATGAAAGATAAAATGAATGACGATAGGAATATGAGATAGAAATGAGGAAAGAATAAAAGGGGAATGAAATATACATAATTGACTACAAGAGATGAATGATGTATAGTGAGGAGAAAGTCAGAAATGCATATAAGATAGGGTTTTATCCAAGAATGAGAAAGAGGCATGCGAAAGCCCCAAAGTTAAGTTAATCTGTTATTGTGAGTACATATTTCATAATGGTATTATCATGACAAGTGAGATTATTGGGAACATGGATATTATATGTGTGGGGTAATATATAAAGCAATCTAAGACTTATTGAATATTGTTAGTCATAGTTGCCATAGTTCAAAGCCTATGATGAATTGGAATAATACATACAAGTGCAAATAGTGATCAATAGAGGATAGATTGAGGTTATTAATGATGTTACTATGAGTGATGAATTTTGTGAAAAAGAAGAAGGGCATGATCGTGGCACAGTCCCCACGATCGAGGACAGATATAAAAGAAAAAATGTTGTCTTGAATCAAATGAGATTAAGGTATCCTGAATGTAAGTTAATAATTGGTAAATTGTCTTAAAATACAACTCTGGAAAAGATGGAATGTTCTTGATGATATATATCAAGGTATAAGGGTAAATGAACTGCTTGATGCTTTACTAAGCCTTATCACAAAGGATATTGTTATCATATAAGTTATGACAGGTTAATCTCCTAGAGATTACTAAGAATGTCTTATCAGCAATGATGATAATAGTGGATTGATAAAGGTCACATGAACAATATAGATGATTGTAGAAAAAAGTCTTCTTTTGAAGAAGAAGAATTTCACCGAATTAGGTTAAGCAGATCAGATAGTTTACTTTAAGAATGAGCAATGAAGGAACAAATCAGAAATGAATCTGTAATGAATCAAAAGTGAATATTGGAGTTCTAATCCTAACGGAGACTCAAGGATACGATGTTGAATATGCTACTGAGAGTGTATGCATTTTATTGATGTAAAGTATCCAACTAGGTGAATGGATTCTTGAAATTGAGGTGACATTAAGTATAGGAGATACAAATCAGATATGATAAATGGGTTATCAACAAAGGAAGTTAATTTTGTAATTAAATCAAAATGTATGGAGAAACTAGAATGAATGAGTAGGCGTTAGAGTAAAATTCATATGAAAATCAGAGAAAATCAAATGAATTGAGAAAATCATTTGAGAAAAGAAGTCAATTGGGAGAAGTCAATTGGGGAATCAAAATTAACATGAGATAATACTACTTCATTTAGGAATTAGATTCTTAAAGAATTACGAAAATGAATCATGGGCATAAGGAGTTTTGGGTTATATCTGTTGGAGTTAACAATACGCCGATGGTATTATGGTATTGAAGATTAAAGTGATCCAAGCAAAACTGGATCAATTAGTGACTATGATTATAAATGATATATCGAGTGTATGCAAAAAGCTAAGAGCATATCTGTGAAACTTGAGGATAAATCTTACATATCATGAAGGTAAAAACAATTATATGTCGAGTCCAATAGGAGTGAAATTTTACTTGATTAAATAGAATGTTGGATCTTATAGTAACTGAGCATGGTGTATTGGGAGATCCAAGGAAATAGAGACCATGAAAAACTAAAAGGCTACAAAGAGTACATGAGAAACTGGGATTTCTTTAGAACAAGCTGTATGTTGGATACTACAAAAGATTGTAAAGGTGTTTTTACTGATGTTATCCCGTGATTAAAATGTTTGAGGAAAAATGTGTAAACCATATTAGTAATGAATGAAAAGAGAATTTTGAGGAATTACAACACCAATGTTAATAATATCATTTGTAATTGGAGATTATGTGGTATATAATGATGTTTCACATCAGAGAATAGGATGAAATCTATTGCAACATAATAAAGTGATTTCATATGCATTGAGACAATTAAAGTCTTATGAGTTGCTTATTTGATACAAAATTTATAACTTGTTGTTATAGTGACTACCTTGAAAGTTTGGAAACACTATACGTGCTTTGGATCTATATAGAAATATGCAATTCATTAAAGTTTGAGATAAGTATGGAGTTTGAAAGAACTGAATACAAGGTTGAGACCATGAATAGAGTTACTGAAAGATTTTGATTAAGCAAATGAGTACTTTCCCAGTAAAGCTAGTGTTGTAGTTTGATACATGGAACAGAAAAATTCAATAGCTGTGTAAAACAAATTCAGAAACTGAGGTTACAAAGTCAAGTGCAATGGAAAGCATATAATGTTGAGATGAATTTTGGGCAAATCGAAGTACTCTTAGCTATTGAATTAAGATCGGTTTCACATGAAAAGATTGGTAAAGCCCTAATTGAGAATTCGAAAATTGTGGATCTTATTAAGGAGTTAAAAAAAAGAAAATGAATCCAAATTTGAGTTTGAATTGGAAAATGCTACTTGGTGATTGAATCAAAAAGAATGTATAACTGATAAAGATAATTGAATGAAGAGATTACTAGAGAAAGCTCAAGTAACAGCCTAAGCTAGACATCCTAGTAGGAATATGCTGAAATAGTATTTAACTACTAACGATGTAGAATCAAATGACTGAGTGTTTGTACTACCAACAGTCTTAAGTATTGGGGATATGTTTAAAGCTTATATTTTGGAGTTCACAGGAACATGAGATTAAAGTGTTATTGAAAGTGGAAGTGAAAATTTTTTAATAATATGAGATATTAAGGAACAAGTTAAGATAGTGAATGATAAAATAAGTGATTGAAGGACTTAATGAGTCTATCGACTATGGGCATCAGGATGAAAGTATTCGAGTAATGAAGTTATATGGGAAATGGATGAGCATATGAGGAAAGAATTCCCCTGCCTTATTGATCTATCAGATGTTAATTTCGAGGACAAAATTTCTTTTAAGGAGGGGAGAATTGTAACATCCTGTTACCCATGTTAAGGCTAGAATTGTAAATGTGAGAGATTACGAAGGAAATAGGAATGCATTTCCATGTTCATGCATATTATGTCCTACACATAAATATGAATAGTGAAGTTGTGGCACATGAAAATAATTGTACTTGCATTCATGAATAATTCCGGGTATATTTAGATTGAGTTGTGATTTTTAGGTGTTTTGAGAATTTTGAATTTATTTATATTGAAAATTCCATTGGTTAGTAAGAAGATTGTAATTGTGAATTTTGGTGAATATAAGCATAAATTTTAGAAAACTATGGAAAATAGGAAAAAGAAATAAAAATAAGATTTGGAGATAGTTGGATTGCAAAGATGAGAGTTTAAGGGAATTAGTTTCAAAAGAAACTAAGTTAGAGCTTAGATATGAGGAAAGTAACAAGTGTCACTTAGGCTTTTGTACTTTTGATAGAAGTAGGTTACTGTTCTCTGAAAGTTGAAAAGTGAAGTGATATGTCTAAGTTCATTCTTCATTGTGATCATCTTCAAATTTTCTTCCCCTACATAGAATTTTCCATCAAACCCCTTCTAAGAGATTTCTCTGCTTTTCCTTTCCTACACCGAACCCACTTTGCTATTTGTGTCTTCTACCTTAAGAAAGACCAGAAGTTGGTCATTGTACTCAGTGAAATATGTAAATTGCATGGACTTTAGGGCTTGAAGATTTTGGAGTTTTCAATAGGTAAGTAGTGAATAAATCCTTTAGAGTTGGGGATTTATGAAAGAAAGTTGATGAGTTACTGTCATCTGCATGGGAAATGGCCTTTAAGTGTATATTCATAAATACTGTGTTGTTGGGAGGAAACAAATTTGGTTATAGTGTTAAATTAGTTTTTGAAAGATTATGAGTGATTAGGTGATGTAAAAGTGAAGTTAGAGTTAAAATAGCAATAACTTGATCTGAAACTTCCATGAAACTTCTATACCAATCTAGATAGATTCGTCAAAATGGCCTTCATGAAAGTTATAAATCTTCCTTTTTTCTTTCCAATAGTATATAGTATGAAAATTTTGGACATCTGAGCTCAAAATCAGGGTCTTTGTAAGGGAAGATGTTCAAAAGTGAAGTTATTTCTTCTGTCCTTTTTGCTTCTTCTGTGATGACGTCATCTCCTTTCGTGTTTTGATTCTTCTGTCTTTTGCTTCTTCTGTGATGACGTCATCTTCTTCTATGTTTTATTTTTTCTGATTTTCGCTTCTTCTAAGTTCACTTCTTCTGAGTTTTTCTCCTTCTGGGTTTTGTTTCTTCTATGTTTTGCTGATGTGTCTTCTTTTATGTTTTGTTGAAGCGTCTTCTTCTGTGTTTTGCTGACGCGTCTTCTTCTATATTTTGCTGACGTGACTTCTTTTATGTTTTGCTGACACATCTTCTTCTGTGTTTTGCTGACATGTCTTCTTCTATGTTTTGCTCCTTCTGGGTTTTGCTTCTTCTTTGTTTTGCTGACGCATCTTCTTTTATGTTATGCTGACTCGTCTTTTTTTGTGTTTTGCTAACGTGTCTTCTTCTATGTTTTGCTGATGCGTCTTCTTCTGTGTTTTGTTGACGCGTTTTCTTTTGTGTTTCACTGATGCGTCTTCTTATGTGTTTTGCTGACGTGTCTTCTTCTGTGTTTTGCATCTTCTGTCTTTTTGCTTCTTCTATGTTTTGTTTTTTCGATCTTTTTCTCGCCTGGCTATAACTTCTTCTCTAGACACCCAAATGAATTGATTCTGGAACCATTGGACTCGTATGACATTGCCCTACATCTCTACCAAAAATCATAGCCATATGAAATGAATTGAGAAAGATTGAATGAGAAACGTGGGGCGGGTTTAGTGAGTGTGCTCTTAAATTATATGAACTGGGGTTATTCCACTGAACATACTTCAGCATTTTGATTATATCTAGATCTATAGGATTCCAACTTAGATGGTTTTTGATTTGGAGTAATCTAGAGATATAGGCCTACAAATTGTATTAAGAAGTCCAAATTTATGATTCAGCTTCTAAGATGTTTAATCTCTAAATGGAAGTTGGGAATAGTACACTGTTATTGAATGTGAACAGTAGGCCCAAAAGTGTGACTTGGATAAATCTGAAGTGAGTCAATGAGAAAGGAATAGAGATTTTAATGGTTTAGTGAGGCATACACCTAAGTATAAATATTACTTAGATGAGTTTTGGATATAAGACTGTTAACGTGATGAGAATAAGGGAAAGATACCCAGGATTGTCTTGAGCATGCATGGTATATATTTTATATACACACTTGTGCATAAGGGAATGTTTATAATTGTGCAATTATTAATGTGTGTGCAACTGGTGTTTGGCATATTGATGTTCAGGATAAACGTCTGCATTCAAATGTTTCCAGAACTTGAAGCTAGAGCTAATATGGAGCATACTGTGTGTAGACCTAGATGGTCTCATTTTATTGCTTGTCTTACTTGAATTTGATATTAATTGACTATTGGATGATGCTATTAAAGTGAATAATTGTGTTGATTCCGAACAGAAGGTCCGATGATTGTGATATTGATTGGGATATTGAAGTGTTACTTATATGTGAATGAGATGAACTAAGTGTACCTAATTTGATGATAAATGTGTTATGAATGTGCATTTACATATGACTGAAAGTGTTTTCTCAACTCAATGTTGAATATCGGACTCTGGTCCGATGATATGTGGATGTGAGTGACTGCAAATATGCAAATGTAAGTGATGCATTCCATGTCATGAATGCATGAAACATAATGGTAGTTGTGACCAGAGTAGTCAATGATTAGAGCTTAAAACTCAACGAGTGAAAATGAGCCTCGAGCTCAAAAGTGAATCAGATCCTCAGGCTCAACGTTTAATGAGCCCTGTATCCCCCAAGTGGATAAGGGACAGTTATCAATGAGCCCTATATGAGACAGTTTAAGCACTCGATCATAGCAAAGTAACAAATGGAAAGTGAGTCTCATATGCACTGCATACGCATAATAAGAGTGATTAAATCTTATTAAATGTGAAGTGTGAAATGTGTAATGATGTGAATTATGTGTTACATGATTGGGTGAGCCATCGATGATGGTCACTCATTGAGTTCGCAAAACTAACCCAAAATTTGCAAATATTTTTCAGGATCAGAAGAATACCCCGTTTGGCCAACGAGAGTATACTTACAGCATTCAAATGAAGGATAGAGGTCGGGATTAGTTCGCTTCTGCATTGTATTTCTCTATTTTGTATTGAATTGTATTTTCTGCAACTTTTTGTATAAATTTGTATTCCGAAATGACTAAAGTGTTTTATATTTGTGAAAGGGCCCAAAGGGCTATTGAAATATTAATGATTGTATTGATGCAATTGAATAAGTTTATGATTAGAATGGGTCGTTTTGATTATTGATTTCTGCATACGCGTGTGTAAATTTTACAAAAAAAAATTATGCCAAGTTTTGACTGATTAAGTGTTTTAGCACACCACCCTCACTGGGCACGAGCTCGGATATCACCCATCGATGTCAAGTTTAGGTCTTGCGGGAGTGGGGTGCTACATATACCCACTTCTTTCTCCTTTTCTTGATCTTTCTTAATAGGAGGAAAGGTCTCCTTTGTTGTCTTTACAGGTGGTTCAACCTCCTTCCCACTTTGAAGTTGCTCCATCGATTTTGTTCCTAAACTGCTAGGAAGAATTCCCATATTTTGCATGGAGAAAGCGTTTGACAATTGGCTTACTTGGACCTCTAGATTTTGGATAGAAGAGGCTTGATTCTTTGTTACTTGTTTAAATCTTCCTTTTAGACTCTTTTGTCCATTGTCTAAGGTTCCATGTTTTTTAAGATCTTGTCTATTTTGGATTACATCAAACTCAGGTTGTCTTGCTGCAAACTTGGTGGTCCTTAAGGTCTGAATTATCCTCCACTATTGTTTTACTAAAAGAAGTTTGAGTGATTTTTCTACCTAGGGTTGTATGTGTTAGAAAAGGAATTGTTTCCCCTTCCTTGATATCCTTCATTAAGAAGCAATTGACTGTATCATGATCCATCTACCAACAACCACATATGATCTATAGATTTAATTAGGCAACAACATCATGAATAAGGAAAATCGATTAATCAAGGCAACAACCATATATAATGCATCATTTAACTAAGGTTATGTTATCCCTATTGATTATGGATCATTAATCATTACACATGAATTTCAACATAATAATTACATATTATATCAAAATTCTGGCAATGGGTTTGCAAATAAAAGATTCAATGAACACATTAAAAACATTTTTTCACAATACCCAATGAGTTCACACACAAATAACCAAACTATAATGATAATACGATCATTCATACACAAAACCAAAATCTATATGCCAAGGAAAACACAGTAAATTTAATAAGACAGAAAGAAACAACAAAAAATGAAAGAAATGCTTAACCTAGGTCGTTGGAGTTGATGTCACCTCTAAAATGATGTCAAGATATCTAGTCCTCTATGGGTCTCTTAAGAAAATGCTTTAGCCCTATGAAAATTGTCCCACCCAAAGCCCTGTAGTACCTCTTTTGTTTTTTTACCTAACCTACTGCTACTCATCTTTCTCGATATTGTTCTTTCATGTCACATTTAATATGTTGGTTTAACTTACTGTTCCCATTTTAAAACCCTCGCTGATGTCTTGGCTTAAATGCAGTCCTTGTCCGCATTTAATGTAATTGTCTGCATTAAACATAGACATTATATGTGTTACGTATACGTCGTTTTCTTGCTTTATGCTGTGCCATTTTGCTCCTAGTTACCCCTTACTTCTATGCTGCATTTCATCTCTTGCCTTGTTGATCGCGGCTTATCACTCAATCCTAAGATTGATCCTTGGAAACCGGTCAAATAAATTTGTACCAAGGATTGCAATACAGGA
>JANVCQ010679526.1:0-15043 GCA_025531925.1 Erythroxylum plowmanianum | reverse complement strand
AAAATTTCTCCAATTCACATTACCCAAATAAACATTTAACATCACTAATTCCTCATTTAATAGTTCTGACGTCCAATTAAAGTTCGAGGTCCAACATTATCGCAATAAATCAAACTGTTAGCAATATCAGGAATATTGTCTAGATTTATTTCTATTACTTTTTCATTATTTTTGTCTATTAATTTTGCTTTTATGACTATGATTAGTGGCTAAACATTTTATATGTTTACATAGAAAATCTTAGTCTTTATTTATGTTTGAATTGATTCATTTTAATTTATGAATTGGATATCCTTTTGTGCATTGCCTTTCATTGATCTGACTGCATGATTTAGTGATGCTAAAGACTAAATTTGATTTTTATCAATTATATATGCCTTACGAGAGCTACCTTTGAGTGAATCGTGACTTAATAGGAGTTGAACGAGATCCTCGAAAGAGACCAATGTAATCTTTTTGTTTTTAGGCTAAAACCTTTCATAGGAATTCACAGATCATAGTGTAGTCAAATGAGTGATAGGAATGGTAGAGATACAAATTAAACATCTAGAGAATATATGGTTATAACTTAGGATACTGCAATTTTATTGTTTAGGTGATCTTATCAATCTACTTAAAATATATCCATTCTAGGTTAATCCATTCATGAAACAAAATAAAGGGTAGGGGAAATAATTTTCTAAATGTTGATATTTGATTGAGTTATTTTTTAATTTCCTAGGAAGTGCTATCTAAATAGGAGTTGTAGGGTAGGACACCACATATGTGATTATTTAAAAGTGAAAAATCCACTAAAAACTTGAAGTTCTTTAGTAACTCATACCATATTCATATCACTAAAATGAAGAGGACAAACAAAAGTAAGCTTGGAGTTCTCTTTGGCCATAGTTATACTAATAAAGTTTATAATGTTTTCATCTTTGTTAGTTGATGAGTTTAGATTAGTAAAGAAGTATTGGTTGGTGAATTTTCAAAGCTACATTGGTGGAAAATGGTGACTATTATTGTTTAAGGTCTTAAAGTGTATTCCACACCATTTTTTAGTAGTAGAAGTTTCAAGCAGACTTGGACAATGTTGATGATGACAATAGGTTTCAAGTTAGAAGATTAAACTCCGTAATTGAAATTTTAGAGAAAGGAAACGTGGTTATTTTAAAACCAACCACTTCTTAAAAAGAAAAATTGAAGATGATTATATTACATATATGGAAAAGATTTTCAACATGATAAAAAAGAATTATACGCAAATTATTAGACCAAGTGAAGTTCTAACGTATGGTAGCAATAATAATAAAATATGTTAGTACTAATGTTTTTATCCATGGAGATATTAATAAGTTAATATGTAAAAGATCAAGTTCAATAGAAGAGTAAGTAAGCACAAGAGTTAATTGAATCAATTAAACAAACAAATGATAAAGAAAATGAGCAAAGTAGAGTTCGTATGCTACTTAAGAAAGTTTCAATTGGAATTTAGTTAAAGAACTATGAATAAGAAGGAATCAAGCCTATTAAGATTTAATGAAATAGGAATCAATTATTGCCTAATCATTTACACTTATCACATTGCATATACTTTCTCATAATCAAAAGAAAATTTGAAAAGGTTTTAAAGAAAACTCTCTTGATTCATCAAAATATTTTTGAAAATTTTTAAAATGGTTTTGTATCAATTTTTCAAATAGTGTGATATGATCTTTGGAAGAACTTGAAAAGTTTTGAAAAAAAACTTGTTTCAAGAAGCTTGGTCTATCAATATGAGAATTTAGGTAATTAATGATAGGTTTTGGATAGACTGGTCAATGAGTATGGTATTGAAGTAAATCAACTAAACGTAAAACTTCTTGTAAGTTAAAAAGGAAGAGATCAAAGAAATCATTTTTAATGATATATAACAAATATACGACGCAAAATAATAACAATAATTTTGAAGTGACGCAATTTAAGATTTTTGGCATAGATGTTCTATGTAATTATAACTTAAAGGCTGATGAATTAATATTCATAGATATTAAAAAAGTTTCACTTCTTTATTATAAGAGCACATTGAGACTTAAATTTATATTATATGATATTTTTACAAAGTTATAGAATTTAATTTATCCACTATGTAATTATATGTTGTAATTGTTGGATACTAGTTAACATTCTTTGTTAATTCAAGTGATAGGACTTAAAGAGGATCCGTACGCTTTTTCCACCTAATACACTAGCAAGTCTTACCTGGAATGCCTTAGAGGAAATGGGGAAATGAAAGGATGGTATAATGTGGTTTGAAATTCCAATTTCAATTCTACTATGACTTATTGATAAGTAAAAGCTTCCAACTCTGGATAGATTGAGCTTCCTCAACTCAAATTATACTTACTACCTTTACAAGAGTGCACGAGAGTCCACTATCTTTTTTTTAGTGTCAATTCTTAACTAGTACTATCCTAAAACTGTGTCAAATTAACTCATATTGCAAGAATGTAGACGAATGTCTTAATTGGCGGAAGATTGGACTGTATACATCATATGCACGAGCGCAACCATACGTAACATTTAAAGGGAAAGAAGCAATAGTTGCTTCAAAGGAATAGAGAACCTGAAGCAATTGGTCCAAGAGCAGTGCTTATTCTCGATAAGAGAACAATTGATGCATAATGAGAATGCAAAGCATGCAAATTAGACAAATCATACGCTAAGAAGGGTGGGAAGTTCCTTGTCGTGAATCTATGGAGGGGTATCAAGTTAACTTGAGAATATGGAAAAGCAATAATTCTAAAAGGAGGAGTGGAGTGCATCTCAAAGCATTCAAAGAACAACTTCCTACTTATAAACAATATAGGAGCCATCTCATTATAAAGGAACATGGAAACACTTACGAGAGGGTAGCCTGGAATGATCAGTGGATAACTACCCAGATCTTCAATGGATGGATTTCTTAGAGATATCAAGGGTTCATATGCGGTCTATGTTAGCCCCAATTTAATCTTGCAATAAGAAAAAACTCACGACCTCTTTGTTTCTATGTTTATTTTTATTTTTTATTTTTTATAAATTCGGTAAAAAAAAATTATGTGGTTGGCTTTTTAGTTTCTTCTAATTTTTAAAAATTACAAAAATCATAAAAATGGTTTTGTTTTATATTTTTGTTTTTCATAATCTAATTTACTATCAATTAAATATATATTATTTAATTATTTAATATATTGATTTTAAATAAGAATTATGAATAATTTAATTTAATTTTAAATAATTATTAATAAATACAATTAAATTTAAAATATCTTCAAATTGATTTAATAATTAAAATATATTTAAATTTCACATTAATTTTATTAATATTTTTAATCAATATTATATAAGCGATAAAAATAAATTTATTTAATTAAAAATAATTTATCATTAAAAGATTAATCAAGTTTTTGTTTTTATTTTAAAAACAGAAACTAATAACTGAAAAATTAAAATTAAAAAATAAAATCAAACGGCCTACCCGTAATAATGCATACAAGTGGGGGGGAAAAAAAACTGTCTTCCACAACAGAACTAGGCCCAGCACATCCTCTAAATCAAAGATCCAACGCACCAGTAGGCTCTAAACATACCACGGGCGGCGTAATTTGCATCGCTT
Source organism: Erythroxylum plowmanianum (assembly GCA_025531925.1). Lineage (NCBI taxonomy): Eukaryota > Viridiplantae > Streptophyta > Magnoliopsida > Malpighiales > Erythroxylaceae > Erythroxylum > Erythroxylum plowmanianum. The sequence continues at coordinate 11,424 of JANVCQ010679526.1, read as the reverse complement.
CTTGAAGAGACAGGTTTGCCCCTTTGGCTATTTGACAGTGTACCTTGCATTGCTTCTGGAAGAGACAGTGGAGCTAAAATTCGAAGCAGACCACAAACGTTCTATCGCGCATTTCTGTCGCTGTCCTACTCCTTCCGCCAAACCAATGTTGTACTTCCTAGGTATTCTTTTGTAATTGCTAGCTCTTTCCTTGTTCTCATCGCAATGGAAACCACATCAATGCTTCTCCACTCCAAAACAATTCCTTTTGGTTTCACTATCACGAACAACTCCATAAAGGGCTGCGGTAAATTTTCTGCTGGGCATTTTAACAAACACTTTCAGTTCCATCTACCCAATGCCAAGTTTCACTCTCATTCTAACACTCCACCAAATTCGTTATTGTCAGGAAATAACATAGCATCATTGCCCAAGAGGTCGCAAGTTTTGCCTCCTCTCGGGTGCTCCTACTCTCGCTCTACAAGCACAGACTCTTCCCGGAGCCACCCATTGCTGAAGGTGTTCAAAGACCTATCTTTCAAAAAGTTGGGAGATACCCTTTTGCATTTAACCCCGATTGATGTCATTAAGTGGTCTGGTTTCTTATCTGTTGCAATTGCAGCCACAAAATGGACCGTCAATTTCCTTCTCAATCCATTTTTTTGGATGTATTTTAGCTGGAGCTGGTTGTTTTGGCCTTGGTTTGTGGCTATATCGCTCGCAGTTTACGGGATTTATTGTTTTTACAAACATTCATTAGGTGAAGCAAGTATCTTTGAACAAGTTGCTGTTGTTACTTCACTCTTTACTTGGCTGACTCTTGTTCCTCCTGCCCACTTCAATGGCTACCTTGAAGGATGGCCTTTTGTATTCTTCCTTGTCTACCATTATTTCTTCTTCTTTAATGTTAGTGTAAGGAGACGTTTATATGGAGATTACTTTGCCCGCTCACATGATCCCAAATGGGACTTGAATCCACCCAAATGGTATAGAATTTTGTTCTGCGTTGGAGTCATGGTAGGCCACTGGCTTGCAGCTTTTGAAGGTCCTGAACTGCACCTTATTCCCGGTGGGTGGAGCAATGTGGGGATTTGGACTCTGATAGCGGCGACTTTGCTTGTGCAGTATAACTCAACATTTTATCTTGCCAAGTATTCAGAGAAGGTGATTGTGCCTACTGCTGTTGTACAATTTGGGCCGTATAGGTGGGTCAGGCACCCGATATATTCGTCGACAATGTTTCTATTTGCAACTTATTTTGCTGCACTCCGTGCACCTTTGAGCTTGTTGTTTGTGATGCTGGTTTGTTTGATCTATTATGCTCAGAAGTCAAAAATGGAGGAAGCTATGCTGATTGAAACTTTTGGTGAGAAGTACTTAGAATACATGAATAGGGTTCGATACAAGTTTATTCCTTTTTTCTATTAGGCAGCTACTAGTTGTGCAGTTGATAGCTGTGGAACATCTTCAGTTTGCTCGATGCAAATAGTTTCCTAAGAAGCCAAAAGATCCTCTGCATAGAACTGAATTCCTAGTCATCATTGTAATTTGTGTCTTTGTCTTGTGTCTCAAAACCTGTATTTTACATGGTCGACTTATTTCTATGCTTATATGACATCTTCTTTAAATGATGGTTGCTTTAATTTCATCAAAAACTATTGCCACTGAATTTCGCTTAGGTGCATGCATATGCTCTGTGCTAATATGTGCTTGATTCGTTGCCAATACTTACCTTGAATATTGTTGTATAGTTTTTAGTTGGGTTAAATTGAGATAGTCCTAAATACACTCAACCTAATATGGAGAAGCTATGGTCAGTTGGCACATTCCGCTTGCAGACATGATGATTGAGCAAACAGGGATCATAATGTATTTTTTGAGTTGCATTGATATTCATAAATACACCACTTACATTCTCAACCTAATTTGGAGAAGCTGCAATAGTTGCCACATTCCTCTTGCAGTTGCTGGGATTGTAAACAAGAACATGTACTGAATAATGATTTTGTTGTTTTGGAATTGTACTATGTTTCATGGAGAAAATAATGGTGATAATAGGAAAGGTCAAGAATTTAAGAACATATCTTACAGGAACACTTATTTTTGCATTTTTTGTTTGTTTAGTCAGAAAGCATCTACAATTCTAGTATGGTGACATCTTTTCCCTCTTTTACAATCATAGTGTTTCACACTCTATGGTGCATTTAAGTAACTAATACTAAAAAAGAAACAATTTCACATCTCTCCTTCCTTCCAAATCTTTCTTAGTTTAGTTCATTGCAATTTTTCTTTCTAAGTTAATGTAAGGATGATTTTTCTCGTAATGATCCTTTGTTAAATCGAAGCTTTAAGAGATCCAAGTGGAGGAATAAATTAGTCACTTATGATACTTCTACTCATGCCCTTCAAACCAATTCTCATTCTATGAAGACATTGGATTCCTCTCGATCTACAAATTCACTTCTCATTATTTTGAGTGGCACTTATGATCACTTATGATTTCATTTTCAAAATATTTTGCTAGTTTTAGTAACGCGCTCCACGGAATTGAAAGATGAAAAAGTTCAGATTCAAGGAAACAAGAAGATGGTAGATTCAAATTAATCAAAATTAAATTTGATATGCAGGGTTTCAAATTTACCTACTAGACCCTACGAAGAACTTGTCTCGAGCAACCTAGTAACTAGTAAAGAACAAACCAAGAAAGTTGTTTAGGATTAAAATCACGTCACAATCTGATTCAGTTGATAAGTGATGTTCAATTTTTAAGTTGATAAGAACAAGAGTGGGTTTCTCCTCTCAACATGATCGACGAAATACACGAAATAAAATGATCAAAAGTTCTTCCAAAATTCTAAAACATAAGTATTTATATTTAGGTTTAATGCTAAAAGACTTGAGCTTAAAATACATGGAAGCCCAAAATATAAATAAGTCCAAAATAGATCATAAACATGCGCCTAAAGATTTGGTCTTATTGAGGCATCAAATCTGGTCATAAGCGTGCTTCCTCTTGGATTTCAAATGACGAAGAATAGCCCAACACAATGGTCTTCAAGTTTTAAGTGAATCTGGTCCAAGGATTTGAGACAAGTGGATCAATTTGGTCTGTGATCCAACTAGGTTTCCTCCAATAAGCTTGGCTAACTTCATCATCTCCATAAGTTGGCCCACATGTGCATAGAGTGTCTCCTTGAATCTATCGATCCTAGCTCTGGACATAGGTTCAACTGGAACGACGAGCTCGTCCTCGTCATATACGTCATCTCCATGGTGATCCTTACTCCTGCTCACATCATATGGTATCTTCCATAATTTTGGTACAAATCAAAAATCATTTCCTAACTTTCAAAATTAATTTGCACTTCAAGTTCAAATATTGTTTCAATGTCCTCTGTCCCACTATACCAGGTCATCATATCTAGACAACTTGTCTCATTCTCCATTTCATTACTCATCTTTAATATACCATTTGTGTATACCATAAATGTCGCAATAATATTCAGAATATATGATTTATTTACACAAAATATTCCACTTTATCATACAATAGATACCAACAAATGTTAAATGGTCATAAATACATGTACAAATGTAGAGTACACACCAAATAGATGCATGGCAAAATAATCCAACACTCAAACATGGATGATTTACTTCCTTATTCTTCTTTTCAAAATCTTCTTCTCTCCTCTCTATGTTATCTTTCAGTAAAAGATAAATGATTATATAACTATATTTATATACTAATATTTAAGGTGTTTTGCCTGTTATTTAATACTTTTATAGTCTTTTTGATAATTAATTAGCTTCAAATGTTTTTGTAGGTGATAATTGCCTTCAAGGCCAAAAGAAGAAGAATTTAGATGAAATCGTGGCATAAAATAAAGATTTGGAGCAACTTAAAGATACACGATCGTGTACAGTGATTGTGTAAGTCTCTGTAAATATATGAAAATTGGAAAATATTGTTTTTGGCCATGTGAAGATACACGCCAGTGTATGTTAACATACACAGTCATATATGTTACCGGTGTAAGCAGGGATAGATCCAGAAATTTTTTTGAGTAGAAGACAAAATTTTAATAGAAGCAAAATTTTATTTTTGTATGAGATCAAAAATTAAAATAATAATTTTTATATAAATATTTTTAGAGCCAGTGGGGGCAAGTGGCCATATGGATCCATCCCTACGTGTAAGTCTTTGACCCCATGTAAAATCACGAATTTAGGAGTTTGAAAGATACAAGGTTACTTACACAAGTTTTACTACAAAAGGACATTATTTGAGGCAAATTGAAGAGAGGCATCTTTTTGTCATAAGAAACACAAAGAAGAGGTTGTTCTGAACAGAAGAAAAGAAATTAGATATAATACGTGACAAGATCCGATAGATAGCATTAAATTGTAAGAAGATTCATTAAAGACAAAAGGGAGATTTAGAATATGATTTCTTTGATTTCTATTTGTTTTTCTAGTTTTGTTTTCTATATGTAGGAGTGTGATAAACCCTATGTTGTGATAAAAATATGATTTAATCTTTTATTCAATGCAATTTTATTAATTGATTTATTGTGATTCAATTATTTGTTATATTCTTGAACTAATATATCTGAAATATTAGTCCAATATTCGATTTCATATGATAGAGATTGAGATCTTTTTGGTTGAATAGATTTATCACAATTAGAAGGAGCAGAATGCAAACCTAAAGATAGGTTGACACAAATCCTCTAAATTAGGGTTAAACCTAATAGTGAAATTCACAAATCAATAAAGTAATCTTAGGGGTTCTAATCAAAAAGAGATTTCAATTAATCAATTGATGGTTAGTTGTTAATAGTCTTCAGAAAGATATTAATATAAGATAGAAATTTCCATAGTCTAATAATCAATAATTTAATGACATGATAAAGGGTTAGTATTTAACAATTCTCAGGGGGATTCATTACCTAGTTACCACTTTTTTATATTAAATATTCGTAGTATTTTCCTTATCTGAGTTCATTATTATGTAAATCTTAGTTTAATTTGGTTAGTTTAGTTTTTAATTAAATCCACAACCTAATTTTATGATTAGATGATATAAAAAATGGTTAATGATAGTAATTACAATTCTTGTAAGATTGACTCGTACTTGTTAGTGTTAGCTACAACTACACCATACACTTGCAATTAAATTTTATAAATTTTTATAAGCATAGAAATTATCAATCAAGTTTTGGCATTATTGCCAAGGAATTGTAGTATTGGGAAAGCTTAGATGTTATTAATCTAACCATGATTTATTTCTTTAATTTAATTAATTAATTTGTTTTTTATTTATTTATCTTTGGATTTTCTCGATGTTTACTTTATGTTTGTAGCTTATTGTTAAGATTTAAGACTCATCGTCATAATTACAACTCATAATAGAAAGATATAATGGACAGTATTCTTATGAGAGTTATAATACGCCGTTGCATATGACAATATCATAAGCATTTTCAATTCACTGTGAGTTATTTTGTTAATAATACTTATTTTCAACGTTATTTTAGTTAGATAGTAATTAATTTTAAATATTTAACTATATTGTAGTTATTAGATTTATCATTTTAACAATCTACAATATAAAGAGATTCTTAAAAAACATGTCTGGCCCATTCAAAACATTGCAAGTCGAAGCCCAACTTATGCGAGAGAGAAGCCCTAAATGCGTGAAAAACCAAAACCAACTGGAACAAGGGGCAGAGAAACATTTAGAGAAGTAGGCTTCAAGGCTGAAGATTGCTACTTTGGTTTCTGGCTGGACTTGGAAGGGGTATTTGGAGGTCAAAAATGGCGAAGCGGGAGCTATCCAATACTTTGAAGAACTTAAAGGTAATAGAAAAGGAAAACATCAATTGTTTTCATTCTGTGTTTCTTGCTCTTCTTGTTTCTGTTTTATTTTTTAAAGCTGGGATTTGTGCAGGGTATTGCGTTAATTTATATGGGTTTGCTTTGCATTGGCTATATTGCTTTAAAATTGTGTGAATTATGAAGGATGAATTGGTATGTGAAAGTTTCTTTCTATTGTTATAGTTCATGCAAAGGGCAGCTCTGAGGGAGGAAAAATCCAAGAAACAAGAAGATGTTCTTCCTGAGGGAAATTTTATTTCCCATGCTACTGTTAGAAAGTGGTAAAATTTTTCCCATAAGAAAATATTTGCTTATCCTGTTTATGAATCACTTTGTGCTGGTTTGAGTTTACCTAAAGTAGCTTAGAAGACGATTTAGTTTAATTGAATTAACTAGTGGGATCAATTCTCGTTTATTCGATGCGTTTCATTTATTTCCCCTGTTTTTCTTTTGTGTTATATTTGACTTGGCATATATATACAAACATATTTATGGAGCAAATTTCTTTTCTTTTGGTTGCGCAACAAGCATTCTGTTCCTTGGACAGGGGGTCTACAGCTTGCTTTAAAGATTTATTTTGTCTTTCTTGTGCCACTTCCAAAATCTAAATGTTTCAACTATAGTCATCAATTGGCTAGTTGTTAGGTCTTAATTTGAGGTTTGAGGCCTTAATGGCACAGACTGGTTGTAGTTTGTACATAATTGCTTATGTGCATAGTTATAGGAGACGCCTGATACCATAAAATTGTTTTTTGGTTGATAACTTACATTAGTTTTTATGATCATGAAGTGTGGTAATAATGGAAGGCGATCCCCACCCAGGAGCGGCCTTAGGTCGGATGTCATTTGGTAGTTTCAACCCTTCTGTTGATGTGAGTAAGAAGATCTAATGACCTGAATCTTTTTTATTTCAAGAAAAAGACACCCTGTGTTTCACTTCTTGCTTTTGCTCTACTCTTATCGTGGTCTGCTGTCTTGATAGAAGCTAAATGAGAATGCAACTAACCTTGATTCACCTGAAGCTTCTGCAAATGCAACTGGCTTTAGCAGTCAAACTGGAGATGCATCCTTCACGTGAGTATTTCCAAGTTCTCGAACTATGAACTTCTTCTGTCCTTTACTTTTTCCTTCATGCAATGTCCACGTTGCAGATATTATGTCTTGTGCAGTTAATTCAAAGCTAGAAATTAGGTACTGTTTTGGGCTAGCAGCATTAGTAGGACCCTAGCAAGATGAAACAAGAACTATTTTTCGAGTGCTCTTAATAATGTGATTGATTGGTGACTACCTCATAAAGTATGTGTTAGATTCTGCTGTCAGGATATTTTATCTGACATGTTAATAAGGAGCAGGTCAACAGTGGCTGTCCCCGTTGAGATGGGAGCTATACAGTAGTAAATTAATGGTGAATAAACTGTAAGATTGTGAATTAGAGACTTTTTTAAGGTACTGATTTGATGAATTCTATAAACATGACATTGGTTATCTTTTCTAATTTGCAGAAGTAAGTCTTTTTGTTTGAAGTTTATGTATGCTTCATTTGTGGATTCTTTCCAAGGTTAACTCTATCCCTTTATTTTGGATTTCAAAGAGATAATGGATCATCGTTGAATGGGGCAGAATCTCCTGGCGCTGCTAAGCCAAAATCCGAGTCAATTGGAGACCATAAAAGGAAACAGTCCGAAATGGTGTCAGTGCCAGACAATCAACACAAGTCACCAAAAATTAGTCAGGTTGGTCTACAATCATCATCTTGTAGCAGTAAAGGCTCTTTTAAGCAACAAAAGCGTGAAAAGCTTGATTGGAGTATTCTTAGACCAAAAAGTGAAAAAAAAGAGTGATGAGCATGCTATGCTACTCTCTTGTTGTTTATGGAATTTTGTTTAGACATTAGATGGTCCTGACTACGACTTGATGGAATATTCTGTTCCAACCTCTTCAACCACTATTATTCATCTCATCGTTATGCCGTCACTCATATTTATTTCTTGCAACATTTATGTTTTTACTTTTGTGGGTAAGTATGATTGCTTTTGTTGCCTTAAGGACTTGTGAAAGGTTATGTTGCATTTCTCTGTGTACAGGTACTTATGCCATGGCAGATGAACTTGTAAAATTTTTTGTCCCTATATGAATTATTTGATTTATCTACCACAAGTTAGTGTCTAGAAGTGTTTGCTAAGGACTTAATTTTCTTGTCTATCTTGTTCTGCTTTACCATCAACTGCTTTTTGGTAGATCAGGATTCTTGTTTTTCAGAACTAAAATAACTTCTAAATCTAAACAAGTGGATAGAGATTCCTTGCCTAGGATGCAAATCATAGCCGTCTTGTCTGTAGTGGATATGCAAATTAACCGTAATCTGTTCCTAGGACAAATGTCAGTCTTGAGATAGAGAGTTTCCCTCCATTATGTCAAACTTAACCATGCCCTGTTATTAGGCATTGAACACCATATTTCCCGTGATGTTCAATGCTAAGAAATAAGAATGTCAATTTTCTAACTTTTGGGAATGTATTTTGACCTTATAAAGCTCCAGTGCAAGGTCACAATATCCCCAAAACACCATGCCTTTTGGCCAATTATGTTACTGTTTTGAATTGTCTAATCAATGTTATGAATACCGTACTGATATTGGTACCAAATTTGGTTATGGTACAGTATTGTACTTATATCGGTCAATTTTGGTAGTATTTTGGGTAATTTTTAAATTTATAAAATAGTCCATAATTTTATATTAAAATTACAATATAATCCAAATTTATCCTCTAACCAAAAGTTACCATCATTAAAAATACTAGCCCTTTAAATCCTGTACATATACATATACATCCATCAGCAAGGTATATTATAACTTCTTTGTAATTTTTCTGTCTCTCTCCCTCTCTCTCTGACAGAAGCATTGGTTTTGCGAGTTCCACAAACAATAGAAAGGTTGCTATCTCTCTTTGTTACTCATCCCACTTTGCTTTCTCTCAATGTTGCTCTCTCTGCAACTTGTGTTCCCGTATGTGGACCAATTTTTAGGGCTCAATCGTCTCTCTTTCATCTTTTAAATGACATCATATGTTTTTATACCATTTCCATCAATTACCGCTTATATCTTTTCCATATTCATCGCCTTCTTTAAAACAATGCCACTGAATGTTTTTATTAATTAATGTGTCATCTGTGGTGGAGACGTGTGGTGCAATGGTGGGCGGAGGCCGACGACTCCCAGGGTAGTGGCAGCCAATGAGTACGACACTAGGGTGGGCTGGGTATAGTGGATTGCCGGCTAGAGATGGCGAGGAGTGAGAGGAGAGGAGGGGGCATTTAAACTTTTTTTTAACAGATAAGTCCCTCAACTTTTAAAATTTTACAATGTCATCAGTATTTGACCGGTATTTCAAATATCGGCTGGTACTAAGCAAAATTACCGGTATCAATTGACAAAGATGGATGGTATCGAACAACCAGATTTCTTATCGTTTTTCGATTAGTACAGTACCTTTCGGTCGGTAAGTACAAAATCCAAAACCTTGTGCTAATAACATGTTCTTAGAAAGGAAGGAAAATAAGAAGGATCGATAATGTGTAGATAATTTAAAAAAAGATGGAAAAACTATTGTTTTAAAAATTAGATCTGACATCGAATTAATTAAAGGAAATGTTTAAGATTTAAAAATTCAATCGGTATTAAACTACCATTAAACCGATGTATAATAAATTAAAAGTAAAAATTATAAAGGTAAGTAAAAATAAAATATTTTATTAAAAATACACAAATATCTATTATTATATAATTAACTAACAAAGCAAAATATAAAACTTAAAATAACAATAGAAATTAATCATTCAAAGACATCCAATACCATCATCAACAAACAAATTTATAAATAAAAGAAGAAAAATGGTGAGTTGTTCTAAACTCAGATCATATAAACGAAGGCACCAAATTTTAAAGAGAATAAGGAAACTATCTTAGTTAAAATGATTGAACCAGACAGTAAGAAATAAGGAAGAGAGTTTGTGGCATGCAAAGTTGAAATGGCAAGAGCAATAATGCAAAACAAAACAAGAATGAACCTCGAAATGACTACCCAATGAACATTACGAAAGCGGTGTTGCAATGGGGAAAACGCAAGATGAAAGAAGGAAAAATAATGTTGGAACAATTAGGATAAAAATAAATCATCTAACTGGCAAAGTGGTGACTTTAGATTGGCGTATACCATTAGCCATGGATGGGGCAAGGCATCCATTACTAAGAAGAAAAAAGAATCACATTGATGCCATATGTTCAAACACATCCAAGGAATGTAATTATGTTCTCCGTATGGTAAGCCCTCATTAGTAAGGTGCTCAAGGCCACGGATGAAGATTGTTAGTCGTCGATGAGTTTTACGCATGGAAAATTCAAGAGCGTCTGATTTAGCATAGTGAGAATCATCCCAGCCATGCAAAATTAAAGGTGATGCTTTGAATTCTAAACACGTGTATGATCAAAAGGAAAAAGTTTATTTATTCTAGAGTTTTCTTCGTTATCGTTTCTTCCCAAACTCATCTCATCTTCTTTCATGCCTTTCTGCCGAGAGCTTCCAAGAATCGCTTTGACAGTCATGGTGTTATGTGTTCATCCCATCTCATCTTCTTCTGGATTTCTCCTCCCCTTTAATATTTTGTTTGTTCATATCGTCGTCTCCCTATCTGTCGATATTCAACCACTCTTTAAAATTTGAAATAGACATCGACCGATTAAAGGAAATATTTAAGATATAAATATTTAACCGGTATTAAACTATCATCGAATTGATATATAATAAATAAGAATTAAAATTATAAAATAAGTAAAAATAAAATATTTTATTAAAATAAAGTAAACGAATATCTATTATTATATAACTAACTAATAATAAATAAATTTGAGTCTAATATAAAATATAAAATAACAATAAAAATCAATCTTTCTATTAAAGACATCTAATATCATCATTAACAAACTAATTTATAAATAAAAGAAGAAAAAAAAGGTAGGTTGTTCAAAACTCAAAATACATAAATGAAGGCACCAAATTTTAAAGAAAATAAGGAAATTGTCTTAGTTTCAGCTTTTGGGAACTCCAAAAGTATTTTTTTCTACCGCAAAAGCTATTTTAAAGAAAAAGTGAGTGTTTGGTTGAAAATTTCAAAAGTGCTTTTGAAGTAAAAATAGCTTTTTAAAAAGTCCAAATACAACTTTTTCAAAAGTTAAAATTTGGAGCTTTTCAGAAAAGCTCCAAAAATAGCTTATTCAGGTAGACGTTTTTCCGTCACATATGTATGTATCACTGTTCTGTTTATTTTCTTTTGTTCCGTTTATACAAAAAACTCTTCTCCTCCAACAAACAGCAAAAACTCATACCCAATACAACAAGCATGTCGATAGTTTCCTTATTGACCTCAATCTGGTCAGTTTTAATGGCAGAGACATCAGGAACGAAGTCCATGCGACGCTCGCGCTCTTCTTCCTGCGATCTTGTTCCGAAGGCGCTTGGATGGGATAATGGCAACCTCCTCGATCACCTTCTTGTTGGTGTGGAAGTC
>JANVCQ010679480.1:0-15045 GCA_025531925.1 Erythroxylum plowmanianum | reverse complement strand
CATCTAACACATTTAATCCTAACTAACTCATTTTAATTCATTAACTCATATCAACTAACTTCACCTTACTTAATTAATGCTACTATAGTTAATTACTATCATCTCAAATAATGCTAACTCAACTTACTTAATTACTCTAATCATGCTTAATTTATCATAAAAATTTTAGGGGTAACATTTAGAAAGTGATCTGTGATGTTTTATGCATAAATACAAAGATGTGGATCATATGTTATATGTATTGATGTGAAGTATGAATTGAGAGAACCATCGATGATGGTTACCTCATTGAGTATGCAAAATTCACCAAAATTGCAACATTGATTTTTCAGGATTGAGAGAGGACTTTAGTTACTAACAGATACTATAAGATGAAGAAATGGCTCAAAGGACAGTTCGCTAGGATTGGAAAGATTAGATAGATTTTTGTGTAATTTCCTCTTTCATGTAGGATATTTTGTATTAAGATATGATGATGTACATATTCGGATGATATTGAAAACTATCAATGTAAATATTTGGTTTTTATGAAATGAAAGGAGGAATTTGGTTTAAAATTATGGTGTTTTTCCTTATGATGTCTTATAAGAGAATAAAGAATGATGATGCCATGTTAAGTGATTGTAGTGATTGCTCTAGTGCGCCATTATCATAGGTTATGTACTGGAATGTCCTCAGGGTGTTCGGCTACGTACCTACGATATCAGTGCATGACAATTTGTAAAGATACATATGTCATCATTCTAAAGCTCCACATGTCACAAGTCTAAAGTGCCATTTGTCACAAATTTAAAGAGCCACTTGTCCCTCATATGCTCAAGCCACTTATCATCTAATTAACTAAGCCAGTTGTCACTTATTTCCAATGCCATATGTCATCATTTCATAAACCCAATCAATTTAAATTCCCATATATCAATTTGTCTTACACTTTAACATTTTTCTTAGACTAGATGCACATATCACCTTATCAATCAATTGTAATGATAAATTCCTAATTTACTAATTATAGTCCATTAAAACAAAATTGAAGACAAAACCAACACATAATTACATCATGATCAGTAAAAACTTTTCATACCCCAAAACATGTCAATTAAGTGCATATACTATCTTGCAATGTTTTCTAAATCATGATTCATATGTGTATATGAATATTATGCATGTGAATGAAATGCATTTCGTAAATTCTTAAATGAAATAACTCATATGACTCAATCTAACAGATTATTCTCTTAACAATTTTAGGAGGTAGGATATTACCTTATATATTGTATATGTTTGTGAATCATGAGTGTAATAACCTAATGAATGTTTATATTTGCAAATGAAATGGGAAGAATCGGTCTTTGAAACATTTATGTTATATATGATGTCTTGAATGTGATAATATGATTGCTCTATCATGTCATTCTCATAGGATATGTCCTCTAATGTCCTCTAGATGTTCAGGCATATGTTCTATGGAAGTGGTGTGTTACATTAATCCTCAAGAAAAAAACATGATCATCCCATTTTGAAAAAAATAAGATTCATCATCTTCATATACTTCAATCCTATCTTTATTAGTATAAAAGAAGTGTTAAAGCAATAAACCAAGTGAATAACGAAAATGAACTATTAAAAAGCTAACAGAGTATGAATCTATCAACTACAAAGTAATAAGTTAAATAAAAAATAGAGAAATAATAAACAGAATGAGCAAACAAGTGTTTGGCTGAGGGACGCCTTCTGCCTCTGCTTGGTTCTCACCCAGATTTTCAACTACTCACCTACTTCCACCTCTTTACTGTTCGTCTTCTTTTTCTCTTCTCAACCCACTCTATTTCTCCACCTCCCATTCTTTGCCTTCTTTCTCTCTTCTTTTTTCTTCTAACAGACTCTCAATTCTTGATTTTTAGCTCCATTTTTTGCCTTATTCCTTTCCTATTTATAGCTCTAGTCTAAATTTAGGTTTGTAGGATTGATGCATCGTCAAACTTGTATGTGTTAGAGTGTAAAGGAGTAGTCACAAGGTTGACTATGTTTGTCACCCCTGTGAGGGTTGGTCACCATCGTGACTAAGCTTGTCACGATGGTGACACTTTAGTTTAGTTTTTGGCATCATTATCGGGGAGTAGTAGGACTAGTTTAATTCTTATAGTCTAAATTATTCTCATCAATTTTGTGTCTGTGCATTTTTATGAAGAAAAGAGTTACTCAAAGTTCAAGTTAGATCATTGAAACCCTAACACTTTGCATCACTCACCTGGAACAAACCATTTGAAGAGCCAAACGCTAGGAAGAAGAAATTAAAGAACCAATGGTTAAGGAATTTCATCAAGAGTTTCAATAAGGAGGAAACCAAGGGAACCAACCTCGAACCCTCATGGATTTCATTAGATTGGGATTTAATGCACCTAACTAAGGTGTTGCTAGACCTATTATTTAAGCACCTTCACTTGAAATTAAGCCAGCTCTACTAAATATGGTGCAAACAAATGTGTAATTCTACAAACTGACCAATGAGGATCCCAATACATAGATAGTGATCTTCCTCGAAATATGTGATACCTTCCGACATCATGGGATGTAGAAGACGTAGTTAGGATAAGGCTTTTCCTTTTTACATTAAGGGACAGAGCCAAAGCTTGGTATTACTCTCTCAATCCCTCGAATGTTACAACGTTGGAGTAATTGGTATGTGCATTCTTGAACGAATATTTTCCCCTCACTAAAACTACAAAGATGATAAAAGAAATGATGAAATTCCAAAGTGATGGGGAATCACTTTACAAGGCATGGGAGAGATATAAAGATTTGTAAAGGAGATGTCCATGCCATAATCTACTAGAAGAATTTCTTTTGCAAACCTTCTACAATGGAGTCAATCTACCCATGGGAGGTACCATAGATCTAGCATAAGGTGGATCGCTTATACGAAAGATTGTTGGCAAAATGGAGGGGTTACATAAAGAAATGGCCAGTAATAGCTGTCTATGGATGAATGACAGGAGTAGACAACTAACAACCCTCCATGAGTAAAAAGGAGCTTTATTTGTTTACTAATTACAAAATTGTAAGCTAAGATCTATAGCTTGACTTGACAGCTGAACAACATGAAAGCTTCTTCTTCAACCCTTATTAAGGCCATTCAACAAAGATGCGAGCTTTGCGACTAGTATAGTCATGATACCATCAACTGCTTCCTAATGCAAAGTAACAAAACAAAGCAAATTAAGTATATCGGAGCACAATTTGATCGTGGTGGAGTCAACAACTCCTATTTGAACATGTACAATCCTGGGTGAAAGAATCATCCAAACTTTTCATGGTTAAACAATGTTGGAGGTCAATTTTGACCTCAAGGGCCACCTAGTTTTCAATAGGAGAAACCTAATTCCATGGATGCCAAATTAGACAAAATCTCAGATAAGATTGGAAACATGGATGATGCACATAGGAGATTGGAAGAAAAATTTCAACAAGTGACAAAGAATCATGCATCCTCCATTCACAACTTGGAAGTCTAAATGGGCCAATTGGCAAATACATTGTCTATAAAAAATGTGGAGAGCATTCCAAGTAACACAAAAATAATCCCAAAGGAAAGGATGTTAGATAAAAGCTCTAAAGACAATCACCTTTAGCACTTATTGCACAAATCATTTTATGATTAATAAAGTCATTTTTCATTATTTCAATGTTGATGTTGATCTTAAGTTGATTTAATGAAGTACTTGATACAAAATACAACATGGAGGAAATCATGATGAGATCATGATAATGAGAATCCTATCATGTTTAATTATGTTAGTATCTAAACTTTCCTTAGTCATAGGATTAATGAGATGAGATATCATTAATCCGGATAGACTAGAATATGTTATACTCCTTGATTAGATCAAACAGTAGATCTTATAAACAGTAGACATTAGTTGTTTAGAGTTAACATGTGGATGCTTACTAAGAGTAGTAAGTACATTAGATTGACCTACTATGAGACAATCATATAGATATTCTATTCTAGTGCCAATGATACTCTCATCATAGTAATGGTGAAAGTATTCTTTGACTTGAGGTGTCCAAGGATATTTGGGATACTAATCCTATGCTTTGACTCCATTCATCGATGCCTTTTAAAGGTTACTCATAGGGTGGTGATTGAGTACAGCTTAAGGTATTAAGAGGTAATTGAGTTGCCAATAAAGGATTCACCACTCCTGATTGAAGGAGATGATACCCATGGCCTCTTGTCGAGGTCATTACTCAGGAGTCTCTAGCCAGAGCATATATGTGTCATAATAAGAGTCTTCAATAATACATAAAGTAATGAAATCCTCAGGATAAGATCTAATATCACTTGGACTAGAAGTGACATAGTCAATTTAATGGGAGTTGACAATTTGACCATACTCTAAACTAAGTGGGGTATAGATGGCGAAAGGAAGAATTGCATACATTGCATATGGAACGGTTCGTAGTCAAACTACTGACTTTCCAGGCAATTGGGGGACATGATGTGATGCTAGATACTGCTCTTGAGTTACTTAAACTAAGTGTTAATTCAAGGGGACAACATAACTGGGAACCTAATGGATCACACACATAGAAGATCCAAAGGATGAGTAAAATGGTCTTAAATGGTGATTCAAGATATGGAAGAGTGTTTTAGGATTGTATCACGATGTGATCATGGTAGAAAACATTGCATAGAATGGATTAGAAACAAGTGTTATTCGCTACCAATTTGGCCATTAACATCCCAAACTTCTATTAATGCATGATATTCACGGTCATTAACTTCCCATAACTTTAATTAATACTTCCTATTCATGACCATTAAATTTCCATAACTCTCCATTAGTGATAGGGGTTATGGAAGGGCAAATGGTTCAAAAATTAGAGATGATTTTCATGCTTCTTATGTAAGACACAAGTGAAAGAAAGGTTCTTTCATACACAAACACTCTTTTTCTCTCTAACTCTCACAAAAGTTTTTGTCTTTGCTAGCACAAAGAAAGAATTCTAGCCATCTCCTAGTGAGGTTTCATCCTTCTATCTTCGTGGACTTTTATTAGAGATGATTTACGTTGATCATTGTGGTTTATGATAACCCAACACGGAGAAGATTAAAGAACAAAGGAGATCGTCGGAATGGTATGTAAACATCTTACATTTCATGTTTTGTTTTCTATATCTATATACATGAGTAGATCTATTTTTTGAGGTTTTGTTTTATTTTTCAGTATATATGTGATATATATTATGTATGAGATGCATGATCGAAACTTTACAGTGGTATCAGAGCTATAATGTGTGTATCGGTTGAACTAAGGTGGCTTATTAGGCAAACCCAAGGTTGTTCTTAGGGATATTGGATATCAACCCACTAAGAGAGCTTCTCTATGAGTTCTCTCAGATTTATATTGAGGGTTATGAATTCGTGCAAATAGTGGGAGTCATAATACGTGTTATTAAAGTCCTTATAGATATGCATTTAAGTACATTCTAATTTTTCTCTCTATTGCCCGAGTTAACATTATTAGCACTAGTGTGAATCTAAGATCATTGAAGGAAGCTAATAAGTTGACTGGACTAAAGTTCCTTGATTGGCTTAGGAATTTGAGAATAGTTCTCAAGTCTGAGAAGCTTGGTTATGTCTTAGAAGAACCACTTCCGGATTTCCCTATTGTTGATGCCTCTGATGATCATTGGAGGGCATTTAGGAAGCTTCTCGATGATAGCAAGATGGCTAGTTGTGTTATACTAGCCCCTATGTCACCAGAGTTGTAAAAGTAGCACGAGGCTATAGATGCTTATACCATAGTTTATCATCTTAAGGAGCTCTTTGATGACAAGTAAGGTCTGAAAGGTTCAAGACTTCTCAATTGCTCTTCTGCTCCAAGATGGTTGAGGGGACATCTCCAGTATAGTACACACTAAAGATGAATGGCTATAGTGGTTGGCCTCCTTGGGTTTTATTTTGGATCATGAAGTAAGTATTGACTTAATTCTGACGTGTTTAACTGATAGTTACTCACAATTTCTTCTTAATTATGGGATGAACAATATATGCAACACAATTTCCAAGCTGGTCAACATGATTAAAGCAGTTGAGCTATCCATCTGTAAGGACAAGGTTGTGATACTGGTGGACTCTTCTGGTTCGAAGAAAAAGAGTCAAAAGAAGAAGTCTGCAGGGCCTGAAGGAGGTGTCAAGAAAGCAAAGAAGACTACCTCAAAGGAAACTTGCCTCCACTATGGCAAGGATGGCCACTAGAAGAGAAACTATAAGGCCTATATGGAGTCTTTTAAGCAAAAGAAGGTATCTGATGACTTTTAGATCTAATAAATATTGATGTATTTGTTCTGATGCTTATATATGCCAAAGGTGGTTTCATATACTTCATTCCCATTATCGATGATCATTCTCGATATAGGTATGTATATCTTAAGAGATAAAAGTCTGAAGCCTGTGAAAGATTCAAAGAATTCAGAAATAAAGTTAAGAAACAACTTGGGAGAAGTATTAAATCACTTTGATTGAATCGAGGTGGTGAATACTCAAGCCAAGAGTTTTTGGATTATCTTAAAGATAATGGAATATTGTCCCAGTGGACTCCACCTTATATACCACAATACAATGGTGTGGCTAAGAGGAGAAGCCAAACCTTGGTAGACATAGTGAGGATTATGATAGGTTTAACGAATTTACCAAAATCCTTTAAGGGGTATACACCCGAAACTTCTGTTTATGTATTAAATAGAGTCCCATCCAAATCAGTTGATGTTACTCTATATGAGATATGGACTAACAAAAAACCATATCTTTCTCATATGAAAGTTTAGGGTTGCTCTACTTATGTGAAGTGGATTCAGTCAAATAAGCTTCAAGTTAAATTTGACAAGTTTCTGTTTATAGGATATCCTAAGGAAACTATAAGATATTAGTTCTATCATATTTCAGAACAAAAGGTGTGTATTTCAAAACATGTTGTCTTTTTTAGAGAAAGAGTTTTTTCTAAGAGAAGATAGTAGGAGCAAAACTGAACTGTGGAACTTTGAGATGCTTAAACAAACATAGATCAACTGCTTGGACTTGAGTCTATTATTCATGAAGATGAAATAATAGTTCAATTTCCTAACATATAAAAAGTTCATAGGTCAGGTAGGATACATCGTGTTCATGAGAGATACGAATTTCTCATAAGTGAACATAGCGACATATTGCTCATAGACGATGATGAGCCTACTACCTATGAAAAGGTTGAAGAGATCAGAATCTGACAAATGACTTTATGCTATGAAAATGTAAATGGATTCCATGTATGAAAACCAAGTATGAACTTTGGTTGACCCACCCCAAGGGATAAAACCCATAGGGTGTAAATAGATTTTCAAGAAGAAAATTGACATGGAGGGTAATATGGTTACCCATAAAGCTAGGCTTGTAGCTAAAGGTTATAGTCAAAGGCAAGGTATTGACTTGAAGAAATGTTTAGCCAAGTATCTATGCTTTAATCCATTAGGATACTCCTAGCCATTGCCGCTTATTATGATTATGAGATATGAAAAAAGTATGTGAAGATGACTTTCCTTAATGGAAACCTAACCGAGGATGTGTATATGACATAACTTAATGGTTTCATATCTATAAGTGGAGAAAAGGTAGGCAAGCTTCAGAAATCCATTTATGGATTAAAGCATGCATCTAGGAGTTGGAATATCTAATTTGATGAGACAATCAAATAGTTTGGTTTTTCACAAAATTTGGATGAGTTATGTATGTATAAGAAGGTTAGTGGGAGGGCAATCGTATTCCTTGTACTGTATGTAGATGACATATTGTTAATAGGAAATGATGTCTCAGTTTACAATTAGTCAAATTTTGGTTAGCTAAGAACTTCTCTATGAAAGACTTTAGAAAAACAACTTATATTTTTGGGATATAGATCTATAGAGATAGATCTAAGAGGATGCTTAGTCTTTCTCATTTTACATGCATAGACAAGATGTTAAAGAGGCTTAGCATGGAGTAATCTAAGAGGGGTTATCTTCACTTGGTGCATTATATGTATTCACACTTAATGGAGGTGCAATCAGTTGGAAAACTTCTAAAAAAGAGATGACTATTGATTCGATGAAAAAGGCAAAGTATATTGCAGCTTCAGAAGTGGCAAAGGAAGTAGTTTGGATCAAGAAGTTCATCATGGAATTTGGTGTGGTTTCAAGCATCAATAACCCAGTATAGTTGTATTGTGACAACAATGGGGTTATAACATAGGGAAAGGAACCAAGGTCTCATCAGAAGTCCAAATATGTACTCAGACGATACCATTTGATTAGAGAGATTATTAGTAGAAAATAGAGAGAGTTCCCACTGATTATAATATAGTTGATCCATTGACTAAGCCTATTTCCCAAAAGAGTTTTATGTCATATGTACATGACTATGGTATTAGATATCAAGGCAGTTGGCTTTACTGTAAGTGGGAGTTTGTTAGAGAAATGCTCAAAAGGCAATCACCTTTAACAATTATTATACAAATCATTTTATGATTAATAAAGGCATTTTTCATTATTTCGATGTTCATACATTAATGAATTTGATGTTGATCTTATATTGATTTAATTAAGTCCTTGATACAAAACATAACATGGAGGAAATTATGATGAGATCATAATAATGAGATTCTTATCAAGTGTAATTATGTTAGTATCTAAACTTTTTGTAGTCATAGGATTAACAAGATAGGATATCACTAATCTAAATAGACTAGCATATGTAATACTCCTTGATTAGATCAAGGAGTAGATCTGATAAGCAATAGATATGAGTTGTTTAGAGTTATCATGTGGATGCTTACTAAGGGTAGTAAGTACATTGGATTGACCTACTATGAGACAATCATATGGATATTCTATTCCAGTGTCAATCATAGTCTCATCATAGTAATGGTGCAAGTAACCTTTAACTTGTGGTGCTCAAGGATATCTAGGATACTGATCCTGTGCTTTGACTCCATTCATCGGTACCTTCAGAGGTTACTCATAGGCTATTCATTAGGTACAATTTAAGGTAGTCGGAGGTAATTGAGTAGTGAATAAAGGATTCACTACTCCTAATAGAAGGAGATGATACCTATGGTCTCTTGTTAGGGTCACAGAAATCTCTGGCCAAAGCAGATATGTGTCATGAAGAGAATCTTCGATGATCGATAGAGTAATGAGATCCTCAGGACAAGATCTAATATAACTTGGACTAGATGTGATGTAGACAATTTAGTGGGAGTTGACACTTTGACCATACTCTGAACTAAGTAGGATATAGATGGTGAAAGGATGAATTACATGGCAACATTGAGTATGGAAGGGTTCATAGTCAAATCACTGACTTTTCGATCAATTGGGGGTCATAATGTGTTGCTAAATACCACTCTTGACTTAAATTAAATGTTAATTCAAGTGGCCAAAATAATTGGGAACCTAATGGATCTCACACATAGGAGATCCAAAGGATGAGTGAAATGGTCTTGAATGGTGATTCAAGATACAAAAGAGTCTTTCGGGATTGTATCGTAATGTGATCATAGTAGAAAATGTTGCATGGATTGGTTTAGAAACAAGTGTTGTTGGCTGCCAATATGGCCGTTAACTTTCAAAACTTCCATTAGATATTCATTTTTATTAACTTCCCATAACTTCCAATAATGCATGTTATTCATGACCATTAATTTCCCACAACTCTCTATTAATGATGGGAATTATGGAAGGACAAATAGTGCAAAAAATAGAGATGATTTTTGTACATCTTGTGTAAGACACAAGTGAAAGAAAGGTTCTTTATTACACACACTCTCTTTTTTTCTCTATCTCTCACAAGAGTTTTTGTCTTTGCTAGCACAAAGAAAGAATTTTAGTCATCTCCTAGTGAGGTTTCATTATTCTATCTTCATGAGAAATTTCATTAGGGACGGTCTATGTTGTTCGTTATGGTTTATGACAACCTAATGCAAAAAAGATTAAAGAACAAAGAAGATGGTTGAAAAGGTATGTAAACATCTTACATTTCATGTTTTTATTTTCAATATCTATCTGCATGAGTAGATCTTTTTGTTTTGAGGTCTCTTTTTTTTTTTTACTGCATATATTTGATATATAGTATGTATGAGATGCATGATTAGAACCTTACAAAGGATCATGGTTATCATTAAGGCCAATTCAGAGAAGCTCGACCAAGTTGAAGAAGATTAGGAGAAGGAAAAGAAAAGGAATGAGAAAAATCTCCCTTTGAATGAACATAACCTGAAGGAAATCAAGGAGTATCGACCTGCAATTCCAGACCCCATTTTAGAACAATGAAATTCAGAAGAAATGAAGATTAAGAAAGTCTTTGTGGAAATAAAGTAGCTAAAAACACGATTCACTCTTATAGAATCCATACAATAGAGATTAATCAACAGAAAGGAGTTGGAAAAGCTAGCGATTGAAGTAGGAAGCATAAAGAACTTTAATGAAATGGAAACATTACCACATAAACAAAATGATCAAAGGGATTTTGACATTCCTTGCACCATAGGTAATGTCAAAGTGGATAGGCTTTTGCAAACTTAGGAGTTGGCATAAGTATGTTGCCTCACAATTTATACCAAAAGATGAAGCTAGAAGAAATAGCACCAACCATGATGACTGTACAGATGGCTAATCAATCAATGCACTATCTGAAACATATAATCAATGGCATTCTTGTAAAGGTGGAAACATTTACCTTTCCTACAATTTCTTATTTTGGACAAAGAAGAAGACTTGGAGATACCAATTATCCTTAGACCACCATTCTTAGCCACTGCCTTATCTATTATAGATGTTAATGAAGGCAAGTCGACTCTAAGGTGGGGAATAAGAAGTGATCCTTTAACATGTCCAATGATAGAAGAAGTTCTCACAATTCCGTAGACATAATTAAGAGAACCATGTCTTGTGGAGAGGCAGATCATAGTTGATGATCACAAGGATCCACCTTGAAAGCCACAATCTTAAAGGAATAAGTGGAAAAAGAAGACAAAGAAGAAGGGTGGTGGAAATCACAATTTGATAGCTGATTTGCAATTTATAAGACCTCTAAACATGATTCGTTTAAACCATCGTGAGCAAAAGAAGTATGCCTAGCTACTGACGGTAAAATAATTGCTGCATGGTAACGCATGTTTTATCATTTTGTTATGTCATCTTTCATAGTAAGTTCATTTTACACCCTGCTTTTCTTTATGTATATTTCTAGTCCAATTGAACATCTTCGAAGAATTGAGGATTAGTTGGAAGAACAAGGAGGTAATAATGTAATTAAAAGGTATGGAAGGATTTCAAGATGAAATGAGGAAAAGAAGTGAAATCAGAAAGCATGCAGGATTTTTTCAGGACCAAGAACATGGCCCGGGTAGACTTGGTATGTATGTGTTTTATCCTTTTTTCTTCTACGTGGCTTGAGTAGACCTAGTTTTACCCTTTTTTTACCTTTCCTACCCTACATATTTACACTCACCCTCATTTTTCTTACACCTTTTACTTTCTCACTCTCTTGAAACCTAAGAACTTAACTCCTCTAACTTCTTTCTACCCATCTTCAAGTCTTCAACTCTCTCCAAACTTTTCACAACTCTCAATCCAATGGGACAGTGCATCAAGCAAATGGTTAAGTGAACCCAACCAAAAGGCAAAGTCTAAATATCAAGTTGTGGATAACAAAACAAGGCAGCGAGTTACAACACACCTGATCTTCTCAAAGGAGGAAAGTAAACGCTACCACACCCTTAGTTTAAAGAACATTATTTGCCTAAATACTTAGATTTTGATACGTTAGAAACAATTGGATTGAGAGAACAATTTAAGGCTTTAGGTGGAAGAATTCAGTGGGAAGAATCCGTGTAATTCAATTATCCTGTTTATGAGGAAGTAACCTTAGAATTCTTTACCTCCCTTTAATTTGAGCCAACCAACCTTAATGACCTGTGGTTTCGATTTTGAGGTCAAACATATGGGTTAGTCTATGACATTTTGGGTGAAATCGGTGGATTCCCTAATTTAATCATAGTAGATCAGCATGATGACTTTCGTGCAAACCACTATTGGATAGAACTGAATGGGCTGGAGAGCTTTAAAGCTAAAAATGCCTATAATAATATTATTAGAAACCCTGAACACTTGTTATTGCACAAATTTATGTGTCAAACTATCTTTGATAAAATTGAAACTAATAAGTGTTCAACAAAAGAGCTTTTTCTATTATGGTGCATGGATCATAGCATCCAAGTTTGTACATCCACCCATATCTTTAATGCAATTACTACTTCTCTAAGAAAGAGAAGCAATAATTTGGGCATGGGGTACTTGGTCACGATAATTGTAGGGGACTACTGTCCATCATCTTGAGTTTCTCGATACTCATTATTTAACAAGAGCTAAAATATTAAAGTCCTATAATACGGAACTTTGAGATATCAACGCTAAATCTCATGTCAAAACTAGGGCGGGATAGGCCAATTCGAGCTCAACACCACTGCAATAGGAGGAGGACTCAACTAGTAAGGAGTCAAAAGAAGAAGAAGAACAAATAGGATGGGAGAAGGTAATGGAAGCCAAAGCCATTTCAAAAAATTCCAAAGTGTTAAAGGAGATGGCTAGAGAAGAAAGATGTCAAAGACATTTCGAGGCTCAAGGTGTTCAACTACCACCTCTAACACTGTCACCACCTCAATCAACATGGTAGTTTTATATCTAACCCTTGTCTTTTCTTTTGTTGTTATTTTCAATTGTTCTCATGTTTCTCGTATTTGGTTATTTTTATTCCCACCTTATGTATTGCTTATTTGTTCTTCCCACATTGAGGACAATATGTTGTCCAAGTGGGGAGGGTTGTATGCATTATATGTTTTTCTTTGAATATGAATTTTGCAAGTTGCACATTAGTTTGTTTAGGATTGCATGATGTGATTTATGTCAATGTGTCAATGGCTAGGACTTAACGGAATCTATTTAGCTTTGAACATTATCTTTTAGGTTGTGAAGATTTAATAGCTTGTGAAATTAGTGTTCTAGATTGTTTAGGTTAAATATGTATGTTAGTTAGGATATCATATTGGTTCGTTCACTCTAGAAATTTACCACGTTCATTTATAATTTTAGGTCAATCAAATACGTAGCATTGTTAGTAGCTTTTTATGAGAATGATTAGCTAAAGAAATGAGGTAGGTAATAAAATAATAATAATAATAAAAGTGTGTGTTTTGTTTAATAAATAACTATTCCATTGGCCTTTTTTGAAACAAATTAGATTATGAATAGAGCTAGTAGCCAGTTGAGAATGTATTGTAGCTGAGTACCTGGAGGACATTCATCACAAATGTTTTCCTTCACGTCAAAAGGCTATAATAACATTCCAACTAAGCCACTTAATAAAAACATGACCTAGTTGAGCAATCAGGGCACATTTATCACAAATATTTGCCTTCGTGTCAAAAGGCTAGGTTCATGTATATTAAAAGCAACAAAAATAGTGCATTGATTAATAAATCCTATCAATCTTAGTGAATAGGTTAAATTTTCATGAATAGGAGTGTACGTGATAGGAGTGAACGAGTTTGACATTAAGGTCTTGATTAGTAAGTATATTTAGCCTGAAGTACTTAAACACAGATTTCACAAGTTAATAAGTTAGAACAACTTGAGGGAACATCTTTGTAGTTAAATTTGTTCGTGAAGTTTGATGTCATTGACCCATTATTGCGTATGTGTTTGTATTGTTGTTAATTGTATTTGGTATGTTTTGTTTTCCTTGTTTTGACTTTACTTAAGGATAAGCAAAAGTTTAAGTGGGGGTGTTGGACCTTGTTTTCGAAGCCCAACATTCGAAGTCATAAAAATGCAGGCAAACTCAAGCACAACAATCATTCCGAATACCATAAGACTAGAGTGTTCATATTACCTTGTAGGGTTATTCCAATGAACCCTCATTAGCCATCATCCCACATGGGTGGAATGCCCGCACAAGTCAATCATCAAAAATGAACTCATTTCTCCTATTTCTGAACAGATTTTGGGAAACTTACAACTAGAATTTCAATTTGAATTCTTTAGAACATTTGTTCACCATTGTATTAAGTTTCTAATGAAACCAAAATCATTGCATTTGGTTAAAAATCTAGAAGTTATAGCCCAAACATTTCCAGGCTGCTACTAAATTGAAACTGTAAACTACGCTCAACTTCCTTCCAGAAATTGGAAGTCTTAGGGTTTGAATTAAAATTTGAATCCTTCAGATTCTTTGTATCTCTATATCTCTAGTTTATTTAGAAACAAGAATTATCTCATTTAGAGATCTACTGATTAATATATTACCAAAATACTGAAACATGTTTAGTAAAAATATCAAACTCATACTCTTCCAATCGATGCCCTTACTTTGATTCAATCCATCTCTTTCAAATTAAAACCAAAAGCTATAAATTTTTGTGAAGACATAGAGAAATGTGTTAGGAATCCAACGCTTAAAAAATCAAGTCATTTCAAGGTCGGACAACAAAGCTATGGTCAAAAGAGTGAAACATGTTCTAGTGAGGGGGAACACATTTCTCCTGCTCTTTTGGCGCTTTCCTCCTGCTCTTCTTCTTTCGACAACCCAACTTTTAAACTACATAAATTTTGATATAGAACTTCAAATTTTGCAAACTTTATATCAATGGAAAGCTAAACGAAATATCTACAACTTCTATGAAGAACTTAAAAACAATTTCTGCCTCTATAAGGGTCAAAATTTTAAATCGAAGTGGCTGTCCCGAAAGTTCCATCCTAAACAGCATCCAAATTTCTAATGATCATATCTTCCATCTCCATTGTCCAAAAATTTCATACTTTATACCGTTGGAAAGCTACAAATTTTATGAAAATAACTTTGTCTAATTCTTCCTAGATTAATACAATTTTTCTTATAAAGTCAGTACACAATTTTCACCCTTATGAAAGACTTGAAAAATTGTCTCAATTTCACTTCCTCTCATGCAACATCAT
>JANVCQ010679439.1:0-15050 GCA_025531925.1 Erythroxylum plowmanianum | reverse complement strand
TATGTCTACGAAAAGCTCTTGACATAAACTACAAGTCTCCAGAAGATCTTTTCCTCTAATTTTGCCTCAAACAAAAAGTCAACTCTCAAGTCAAACTTTTCTCTCTCCAAAAGTCAAACTTTCTAAATTCTTCAAATTTTCCTTAAATTCCTAACTTTTCTCACCAATTTCTTTCTCAATTTAATTCATTTTAATATTTCTAATTTTCATCAAAAGTTCGGGGTCCAACATATCTCGACTAGATTTTTCAACACTTATGAAGATAAATTATGATACACATTAAAATAATTGAAAGCAAATGATATAGTCAAAATCTATATAATAATATAATTTGGAGTTGGGCAAATATAAATTTGTTAAATACTAACATAACTTCAACAGCAATCGTCTTAGAGTATGCATGGTTCATATAATTTTTACAAGTTTTGATTTATGTTTTTAATTAGGTTTTAAATTATAGAACATAATTATATTTTAAGATTTAATTAATCACAGTTGTACTCATAATATTGACATTTTATTTAGATTTATTATCATAATTATGATCGTATATAGTTTAACTTCACACTAATGCTTTTCCATGTGAAGTTTGGTTTGTTTATAGGTTTAGTTTCTATGTGATTGTTATGACAATCTTTATTTACAAGTACTTTTAAATGACCAAAGGAGTTCCCATTAAAGAGATGACAATTGTCTGGAAAAAAAAACACCCTCATTGGAAGAAGTTCTATAATGATGATGAAGATTTTGGCATTGAATTGCCTAAAAGAAACACCGAATCCAACATGTTTTTGTTTTTTATTTTAGTTATTTTCCTTAGATATTCAATTGCTCTTACACTTGTTAATTATCATAATAGGATATTACATGGTGGTTCTCCTCTGTTTGTTGCACTTTATGAGCTTAATTATAAATTTTGTAGTAAGGTGGTTGTTATAGGGTGAATTTTGAGGCTATGAAACTCATTAATCCTATGTCTTATAATTGCAATAAAGTCTCCTCACTTAATTCAGCAAAATGCAATCAAATATGTGAACCAATGATCATGTTATGCAGGCTATCCAAGTTATGTAGAATAATTGAAACACCTTGAATAACTAAGAAAGGAACCAATGCAATTTTTGTAAATATGGGAATTTTATTGCAAAAATATGAAGCATATATGTCCTACAAACTATGCAAAATAACTACTATAGCTAAGCCAAATTCAAAAAACAAAGGAGTTGGACAATTGCCTGTAACTGCCTATATGCAAATAATTATCAATAATTGTCTAAGCTAATCCATTATATGTTGGTCTAGATCAGTCATGAAATTTAGCTTATAGCTAACATCCCCAAGAGTGCATGAAACTTCATGCTCTCATACGGTCACTACATTATACCAATTAACCAACAAACTCGAAGCTGTCCTAGTTTCCTCATATAAGGAATAGGCAATGATCTTAATGTCTTTAAGTGGTCTAGTAAGTGTTTTGTGGGTATGTATCATCAAATGCACAAAGGGACCTCACAAACCTCCCCCACTAAAGGAATTAGACATCCTTATTGGGACGTCTTCTAAGTTTTTCTTGATCTTGTCCTTAAATATATAAAGAAGAGTCCTTCTCCCAAGTTATTTCCACCACATCTTTGCTTTCCACTTTACAAGAAATTCAGTTCATCAATTCTTCTTTGTTGTCTCAATAGCATATAGTCAAGAATTTTTTCGAATCTCATCATCATGTACGACTTGCATATTTGGAGGTGTACACCTTTGTTTGCTTCTCTCTTATTCCTCATCATCATGATAAAACCTGCACAAATAACTCAAATGGAACATGAGGTGAACTTTCAATTTTTAGGTAAGTTAAGTTGATAAGACATATTACTAACTTTCTTAATAACCTCAAATAGACCATCATATTTAAGAATCAGGCCTTTGTATTCCATCTTTCCACTTATCTTCTTCCATATTTAAGGAGTAAGCTTCCGTAGCACCTTATCACCCACAACAAATTCTAAGGCACGCATATTCTGATTAGCATATTTCTCCATCCTACGCACAACTTTCTGAAGGCTGTCTTTTAATTTTCTTTATCCAAAAGTCCTCGCTTATCTCTCATAAAATTATAAGCAACATGAAACTTACCTCTAAGCTACTATTTGTCTATCTCCAAAGGAGGCAAAGGATGATGCCTTAAGACTAGCTCAAAGAGACTTTTTCCAGTTATTGAAGATGGATAAAAACTATATGCAAATGTGCACTATCCAATAAATTCAACCAATTTTTCTAACTTGCACTCACATAATGTCTTAAGTAGTCTTTTAACAGTGCATTAATCCTTTCAATTTTCTCATCTTCTTAAGGGTGATTAGTAATAGAAAACTTGAGTTTAGCCCTATAATATTGAAAAATATTGTCCAAAATTGACTAGTTGAATCATGGATCGCTATCACTCACAACATCTGTTAGAATACCAAAATTTTTCACAACATTTCAATAAAATAAATTAGTTGCTATCTCTACTGTATAAGAGGATAGTGTAGCTAAAAAGATATCATACTTAAAAAATGATTAGTTATAATCCAATACTAAGGCTTTTCCCTCTATCTTTAAAAATTCCATAATAAAATCCATAGAAATGGACATCCTTTTTTTTAAATAGCGAGGGGTTGGAGTAATCTCACTTCCTTCTACCTCTCTAATTTATCTTGTTGAAAAACCAAGCATGTGTGGTAATAAGTTTCAACATTTTGCTCCATTTTTGGTCATGTATATGCTTTAGATAAGAGTGTCATCGTCCTTTCTTTACTAGGGTGTCCTGCCCATAGAGAATCATATGATTCCTTCATCAACTCTCTTTGCAATCCACCGAAATAAAGAATATATAATCTACCTCCCTTCTCACGAAGACCCCATCTTTAAGCCAATATTGTTTAGTAACCTCATCATGTACTTCTTGCACCAATCGAAAATATGTAGCATTTAGCTTCCCACATTATCAAATTATGTCCATAAAATCTGCCTTAATTATGAGCGCAACTATAATTTCTTTTCAATTAGGTGCATCTGTCACTTGGTTACACCATCCAGGCTTATGTTCCCATATGAAATCATATTCAGTCAAGAATTCTTACCATCTAGCTTGCTTGGATGACAGTTTCTTCTGTACCTTAAAGAAGGTGTTTTCCACATTATCTATTCTCACCATTAACTTATAAGCAGACATGCACACCCTTAAGCAGTGAACTACCACAACCATTTCCTTCTCATTAAATTTTCTATTTTCAAAGGCCACAAGATGTTTTTCTTGAACCAATAATCCCCTAATTGCCTTATCGAATGCATCAATATAAATTTTGAAGGGAAGCTTAAAGTTAGGTAATCATAAAATTGGTTTTTAGGGTATCACCTTTTGAACTTCTCAGAAGCAGCTATGCAATAATCTAACCAGTCTAATTTCCTTCCATTTTTTATCAGTTATGTGAGTGGTGTCACTTTCTTTTATTATCCTTACATGAACCAATGATAGTAGTTTGTTAAACCAAAGAAAGATCATAACTTTTGGACTTTACTCGATGCTTACTAATCCACAATTTCTTGCACCTTGCTAGGATCCATTCTCACCTTCTGGTTACTTATCAAATGCCCCAATAATTTGATTTTAGCTTTAGCAAACTCACTTTTTTTCTATCTTGACGTATAATTTATGTTTTCTCAAATGATCTAGCACCTATCACAAATGAGAAATATACTCTACCAAGCTACTGTTGGAAACTACTATATCATCCAAGCAAACCACCAATCCAAATACTTGTATAAAATGTCATTTGTTAGACTGCAAAACATTGCAGAAGCATTTGTCAAGCCACAAAGCATAACAAAAAATTCTTAAGCTTTATACCTTGTCACACAAGTGGTTTCCATCTGCAATTCTGACCTACCAATAACCAAATTAAAAATCTAACTTAAAGAATATAGATGCCTTACTCAATCTGTCCATCAGGTCTTACACCAACAAAATTGGATATTTGTTCTTTATTGTAACTTTGTTCAATTCACTATAAACCACACATCCATAAAGACCCATCTACTTTATTTTGAAATAATACTGGAACTTTATAGAGTGCTTTGGAGGAATGAATGTAACCTGCCTCCAATAGTTCTCCCAATTTTTTATGAATTCTTTAAGCTCCATATGAGACATTTTGTATGGTACTTGGGTTTGAGGTTTGGCTCCTAGTTTCAATTCAATTTGTTGATTAATTGCCCTTCTCAATAGAAGTTTTTTTGGCAACTTCGAAGGCATTATGTCTTTGTAGTAATCCAACAATTCAGTAATAGTACGAAGGACTTCCATGGTCAATCTTTCTTTCACTTCCACCATTGTTGCAGGAAAATTTTCCTCACCATGCTTGAGCTCTTTCTTTACAACCATAGCTATAATGAAGGAGGACTTATGCTTACCCTTTCCTTCTTTACCAATCTATCCACATTTGATAAACTAAGGGTCTAGTTCTCCCGTGAACATAATCCCACCAAAATGTGGATAAATTGTAACCTTGTTTGGTTATAAGAAATCAATTTCAAGAGTAACATCAAAATCATCCAAAAGAATTACCATCATCTTGCATTTTTTAGTCCATCCATCTATTACTAAAAGGACATTATATGTCTAACCACATCTTTAGTTTTGGCATTCACTGTCTTTAATCTACTGGTACTTTTTCTCACTTATAACATGAATTTTGCAGCCATCTGATCCACAATGAAGGTTTTAAGTAGCACTTATATCCACTATTGCAACCACAATCATCCCACTAATCTGTACCTGCAAATGCATCAATGAAGCATGTGTGTTGCTTTTCTCTTTCATTATACTGTTTAGCAATTGGAGAGTATTAATAACGGTGGCAACTTTACCCTCTTGTTCATCTTGAGCCACAATTGCATTGATTTTTCTCGCTTGGGACATCCCTTGCATAGTGAGGGTCACTACAAATATAACATCTAATACTTTTGTTTTTCTACCCATTAGTAGAAGCATCATTGTTTCCATTAACTTTAACCTTCCCCTTATCATTTTGGCCATATACTCGACCTGCGCATCCAAATTTGCCTTCTCTTAATGGTTGAATTTCTCTTTGCAATTGGATGAATTGGAGGTTCCCCCTAACTCCTTGTCTTTGCTTGGATGCAAGTCTATTGATCTATCCGCTGTAGTAATTGCATTAGGCAAGTCTTGTACTCTTTGTTTCCTTAACTCAGTATGCGCCTAAGTTTGAAGATCAGACATGAAATTGAAGAGTTTATCTTCTTTAGAAATGTTTATGATGTCTAACATCAAAGAACTAAAGGCCTTCATATAATTCCGAAAAGAACCATCCTGTTTTAGTTTTCACAAATTGTCTCATGCCAACTAAGAAATGTTTTCTGGGAGCATGCACAAAGGCTTCCAAATATTAATTATAGGGAATCTAGCATTTGGATCACTATAAAGTCTTATACGCTGCCATAATTTTGCATCTCCAACCAGATGCATACTTGTCAATCTGACCTTATCACATTCCGACACCTGATAGCTTTTCCCAAATAAAAATTTTCAAAATCTTTGCATCCCTCACACCATCAAAGTGCTTTGGTTCAGGGACTTGTAACCTTGTCTAAATGACACCACCATCCATGGCACCAGGGTTCCTAATGAGAGCAAGACACCTTTCTCTTATTTGTTTATACCAAAATTGCACCCATTCATTGATGCAATATATGGATTGCCTCATCAAGTTGATCCAGTCATTAAAAAAATTAGTGTTTCATCATCTAGAATGGACCCAATGCCATACTCTAGCCTATCCAACCTTCCATTAGTCCAATCATTGTCGCAAAACAATTTCTCCAATATGAAAAACAAACCTAAAAAATTCCAAACCCGACTCTGATACCAACAAGTTATAGGATGAATTTTAATGCTATGAAACTCATCAATCTCATGCCCTATAATTGTAGTCAAGTCCTCTCACTTGATTCAGAAAAATGTACCGAAATATGTGAATAAAAGAGCACGTTATGCAGGCAGTCCAAGTTGGGCATAATAATTGAAACACCTTTAATAATTAACAAAGGAACCAACAATGATAAATATGGGACTTTTATTGCAAAAATATGAAGTACAATAGAGCATAACATGTCTGGAGGATTAAATGCATATATATCCTGTAGACCATGCAAAATAACTACTATAAACAAGCCAAATTCAAAAGACAAGGCAGATGGACAGTTGTATGTAACTCCTTATGTCCAAGTAACTATATATGACTTTGTAGGCTGATGTCTTGGTCTGGATCAACCCCGAAATTTAGCTTATAGCTAACATCCCCAAGATTGAATGCCAGCTTCATGCTCACATTCAGCCACTGCATGTTACCAATTAGCCAAGAAAACCCAAAGCTGTCCCAATTTCCTCATCCTAGGAATAGTCAATGTTCATAACGTCTTTAGGTGTTCTAGTAAGTGTTTTGTGGCTAATACGAAAGTTTGCTCCAAGTTTTATCTCATAATTTTGGTTCGTAAGCTTTTGTTTGTGTAAAATTTTCAGCTGAGTGTGCAAGGGATTGGCTCCTTCCACACTGAGCTGTTGTGGTCCGAAGTTGTATGCATTGTGAGAAGTTTATCATGATAAGCTGTGAATGAGTTAAAGAAAATCCATTTAGACTGGTTGAAATTTGATTATCTTTTGGTTATTATTATTTAATATTATATCCCCGGTTAAAAAGGGAACTTGGAACGACAAAGATTAGTCATTTCTCTATACAAGCAAGATAATAAAAAGATGAGTGGAAGGAAACTGCAGCGTCTGTCTAAGATTAATCGAGACTTCAGGGCTGGTGTTATATAGCATCAATTTCCTACTACGTTAATAATGTAATTATGCCATTAAATTAATCAAACTCTGAAACCCTGTGGAAACCAATATCGACAAGTAGCCAAGATCTTTAGTTCCAACGTTCATAAGACTGTGCTAACCTAAAAATGATAATATTATCTATAACTTTCCTAACATTTAGGTTGAAATTACATCAATGAAGTAATGTGGCCTGATCTACATGAGAATTCTAATTATATCTATACATACTTTTCAAATTTGTACTATTTATTTTCTTAGGTCATTAATCTCGCCCAGAAGAATTGCAACTAAGAGTATTCTCTTTCTTCTGTGAGTGTCAAATTGCCAAATCAATTTTAAAGATGTTCATATCACTAAATAAACACTTAAAAATGAAGCTACTGTATCTCCCTGTTCCTATCCATTTGTTTAAAATTGCACATGGCTGGGAACACCTAAAGCTGCGTGTGAAAACATATTTTATAATATTTTAATATAAAATCCAATTTTAAAGTTTAAAATTGTCTATTTAGAGATAAACATTAATTTGATTATAAAATTTGAATAGTTTTAACAAACATAACCATGACTCTGATATTTTTATTTTGAATATAGTTTTATCAATATGAGTTCGTAATATTAGCTCAAGATTTATGCTTCACGGTTTTGATGATAATTATATAATATTTTAAAAGTCAAATTGGATTTATTTCCTTATATACGTAACGATAGAATTCTTAAAAAAAATAAAATCATGAAATAATTGCTTTCTTTTTTGTAGGAACCTTGTTTATAAATTTACCTTTTTAGAAATAGTTCCATGACATCCAAAAAGATCTTACTAATTCATCCTTAATAGAACATTATTCTTAACATCCAAATATCGAAGATTTCAACATAGATAATATCGAAGATTAAGCAACGGCTAGTTAAAGAAAATTGTCTACTTAAGGAAAAATCACTGTAGTTGCGAGACACACAAACATACAAAAAAATCAAGGAAGCCAAATTTTTTATATACATTCACAATATCAATACTTTTTGAAAGTCGTATCTTTATAAATATCTTATGTTTTAGAAAGTAAAAATTCTCTTAAGGAAGTGATCATTGAAGCTTATATTGAGCAAATTACTTTGTCATTTGTTGAGAGCTTGTAGAGGCTAGCAAAATACTACTACTGTAGAAGGTTGAAGAACCTTGAAAAATATACACTTGTGAGCATGAACGTCAAATTACTACTCGATTTTTATAGTGCAATACTCAAGTTGGATACTTATGGACTGGACGTAGGCTTTGTTATAAGCCGAACTAGTATAAATCTACTGTATTATTTTCTCTCTCTTCCTTACTTTTAAATTTTCGCATTATTAGTTTTTAAGAGACTCCTTCAATTTTTCAATAGGCTCTTTCTATTTTTATCGCAAAAGATTTCTGTTAAAAGTTAACAGGATCCTATATATTAAACAAGCTCCTTTCTTTTTAAGCACTAACAGGTTCTTATCGATTAAAAAAGGCCCCTATCATTTTGAGTGTTAGCATTCTCCTTTTGATTATTTGACTCTTTTTTGTTTGGGCATTAATAGGATTCCTTTCAAAAGTTTATAGGGCCCTTTTATTTATAAATTTATTTTATTTAGTAGGATCCTATCGATTTGAAAGTACTTAAAAAAAATTTATTACACACAATTCACCCCTCCCTCCCCTCCTTGCATGTGTTTGCTTTATCATTTGGTATCATAGTGAGATTTCACATTTATTATGTTTTACAGTATGTGATAGATCATGACAAACAATTTCAGAAGTCTTGAAGGGCAATTTGTCTCAAAGCCTCCTTACTTCAATGGAAACAACTACTCATATTAGAAATAAAGAATGACAATCTATCTCTAGGCCATCAAAGTTGGAGCTATACTTCTTGCTACAGAAAACAAAGAAGTATGGTCTGATGCTAACAAAAGAAATTCACAGCTAAACACTAAAACAAAATATCGTCTGATCTACGCACTATCTCTAGAAGAATATGAGAAGATATCCTACTGTTTTGCAACAAAGGAAATGTGAGATAAACTACAAGTCACCTTGGAAGGAACAAATAAGGTAAAGAAACATATAATAAACCTTTGAATGCATCAATACGAAACTATTGGCATGAAACAGGGGGAAATCATCTATGAATTCTTCAGATGGTTCAACAACATCATCACGACCTTAAAAAACTTGGGAAAGAAATATCCCAATGATGAACTCGTAATGAAGATTCTAAGATTATTACCAAAGGAATGGAAACCTAAGGTGATAGCTCTAGAAACTGCAAAGGATTTAGACACTATTTCACTCGACCGACTACTAGGAAATATAATGATCCATGAAATCAAGCTTAGGCGAGATGAGGGGTCCTCCTATAGAAAAAGAATGACACTAATAGCAGCTGATGAATCAAACAGTGATGAAAGTGACACTGAGTTACAAATAGATGGAGATGAAGAGTTCAATTTCGTGGTCAGAAAATGTGCCCACTTCTATAAAAAGAAGTTGATGAAGGAAAGAAAAGAAAACAAGTAAGCTGGGAACAACAGGTTCCTATCAAAAGGCAGTAGTAGCAATAGCAATATACAAAACAATAAAATCTTATGATATCACTTCAAGAATCTTGGACACGGGTGGCCTGAATGTCCTCTTCTTCAAAAGAACAAGTCAGAGAATAGAAAGCCCAGAAAGCAAGCAATGATTGCAACCTGATCAGATGAGGATTCTAGAAACTTTGAAGAAGAAGAGTCAGAAGAAGTCCATAATGTTTGCTTCATGGATGAATTAGGAGACGATGAGGCATATTATTTTGACTATGATATTGAAGTTTATGAGTTGAAAAATGCATATAATGAATTGTATGATCAGTACAAAAAGTTGACGGTGAAGTATTTCAAAAAAGTTGAGAAATCTAAGAATAATGATGCTTCTCTAAAGAATAAGATTAAATCAATATAATCTATGAATAAGAGTTTGGTGTCTAAGGATATGTCTCTTAAAGTTGATTATAACAAAAAGATCGTTGAAAAGGAAGCTTTGGAAGAAAGGGTAGTTTAGTTGGAAAATACTTTGCATGAGAATGACTTTGATAGAGTAAGTCAACTAGAAGAAAAGATTGTCAGCCTAGAACTTGAAAAAGAGAAATGTGCAAGGAAGATCTTATCTCTAGAAAAGGATCTTGCAAAGTTTGTTGATTGAAGGAACAACCTGGATGCACTATTTGGTAGTGGTAAATGCGTTTTTGATAAGGGTAGAATAGGTTACAATGAAAATAATAATATTAGGCCTTATAAAAATTTCTTTGTTAAATATAACAGTAGCTATAGTTAAAAGAGCAAGAACATGATATATGGTAGAAATTATGACAATTCTCATTCTTTTGTTTTATGTTTCTATTGTGGTAGATATGGTCGCATTAGTCATTATTATAACATTTGTAAAAATGAAGAAATTATCTCAAATGTATGTTTGGAGATCGAAAGATCAAGCTACTAACTTGAAAGGATCCAGAAAAATTTGGGTACTTAAAATGAGATAATACTCTTTTTGCAATTATGCTTCAAAACGGAGAGAAGAAAAAAATCAATGGATAGTTGCAGTGATTGTTTTAGACACATGATAGGTGAGCTATCACATTTCAATTGTATTGAAAGAAATGATAATGTCATCTTCGCTTACAGAAATAAAGCAAAAGTTACCAAAATTGATAAAATTGGTGATTCTGACTCCACCTACATTGATAATGTCCTTTATAATGATGGTTTAAAATATAACCGGTTAAGCATAAGTCAATTATGTGGCAAGGGTTATAGATTCATTTTCTATGCATCTCATTATAGAGTTGTTTTATTTAGTATAATCTTATCGATTTTAAAGTACTTTAAATTTTTTATTACATACAACTCACCCCTTCTCGTAGTTTCAAAATTTTTTATTACATACAACTCACCCTCTCTCTTTTGTGTGTGTTTGTTTTATCATGTAAAGTATTTTTTTTCAAAAATAAATATGATTTAATCATAAAAGATGAAGATAGTTCTTGCAAGTTTTATTGCATGATAATTACACTTGATCATCATTCTTAAATATTTTATTCGTTTATTAATATAAATTTTAAATCATATTGATCTTAAAATACAATCACCACCTAAAAAAATAGTAAGAAGATTTAGGGTGGCAAGTGGTTTTACCGAAAGTGTGCCAGAACGTAATCAAAGATAAACGTCATCTTCACTAAAAATCAACTAGGCCGACACGGTGTTTGCGTCTTTTCATTTGCATTCGTAGTTGCTGCATGTGGTCCCAGCAAGTTAAGTTCTACCGAGTCAAGCAAGTCGACATTCTTTAATTCCATATACTGTATGTCAGTTAAGTCCTGGGAAGCTTCTAATTAGGAATAATTATCATTTTCTTCACGCGCTTTTAAGACTTGACGTTGTTTTCTATAAAGGGTTTCAATCACCCATATTCATTACTCTGAACTGGCTAAAGATAGAAATTTCATGGTCAGCCTAGAAAATCATTACCTCCTCCTCCTTTTCTTACAATGAAATTAGAATTACTCAAACCTTTAGGAGAAACTGGAGATGGCTGCTCTAGGTTTCAGTTCAGACCTTACCGACGCAAACATCTACTAGAACACAAGGTAATCCATGACTTTTAAGCGGTCCACCTAATTGACGAGGGTAATTATTTTCTTGGTCATTCCTAATCACATCAAACCAGATAGTAATGTTTCTGGAGTTACGTATCTCACATGTTATATTAAATATAAAATATACGATACTTGTCACCATCATATACCTATGGTGACACGCACATACATCCATTTTTTCCGTTCAACCTTGAAGTTTTGAATTGGAAAGATTAGTTCGTGAAGCGAATGTTGTTTCATTCAAAGAGAGTGAATATGTACTTATTTATGCACACAATATATCTAACCACATTTCTAATACCAATCACAACAACAACAACAACAATATTATTATCGTTAAGCCACAAAGAAATGATAGAATTTTATCATTAATTTTGTAGACCAACATAATAAATATAATTTTGTACAAACTCCGATTAATTTGATTTAATTTGATGTCAAGATAACTGAACTTGGTAATTCTCTTTTTAACGTGTCATTGAGCCTGTGTTCATGAGCTTGCTATGATGGGTAGACTTGGCCCATGTTTTACGATACACAGGAGGCCCTACTGCTAGCCTACCTTAAATATAGTTGCTCCATTAAGAACTGTATGTGCTTTTTGTTGATTAGAATTTGGAATAGTAGCAGTCAATCTTCTACGTTTCTGTCACGTCGCTTCATAGAAAACAACAATGGATTCAATTGTTCCACAATTTTCAAGTATTTACTCATACAATTATTGAATCTAATATGTTGCAATTATAAGGTTAATCAAGTGTATTGATTAATTATAAAATTAATCTGTAATTTCTTGTTAAATTTCCTTCTTTGGTATCAGAGCAGATTAACCCTATTTGTGACTGCTAATTTTTGGGTAATTTCGAGATATTAATTTTTTCATGAAATTTCCTTTTCGGTTTTGTTAATTATTTATGTGAAATCGATTTTGTTTGTTGTTGGCTTGTTTCGATTTGGCAAATCGAGTGATAAGGTTGTAGCATTTTTCTATTGTCTGTTGTTTAAAACTCAAAACTCAAAAAAACGCAAACCATTAACGTTTTGCTTCAAATTTTTTCCAATCTTTTTCAGTAACTTTTTTTATGAAATTGATTGAGGACTTTGATAGATCGTTAAATTTTGAATCTAATGACACCAATTTCGTTAAAAACGAATCAAAGTTGAGCAAGATATCACGATTTTTCCTAACTAAGTCACAAATCGGATCGGGCAACGCGAATACTAGTCAACCGGGCAAGAAAGACGCAATCTGACCCGGCTGGACTTTCCCTACGCGAGGCGGTGGCGCGTGGAGGCGTGTGAGGCCACCTGCGGTGGCCGTTTTTTCCCAAATTTTTCCTGTTTGCTCTACTTGCCCATTTCTATTTTATGATATTTTTCTGAAATTTTTTGAATGCTAGAATTTTTATTTTTATTTTTCTGAATTTTAAAATTAATAAAAATATAATGCACTCTCCGAATGTTTTTTGAAAATTTTTGTACTTATTTCTAGTATTATTTGGGCTTGTGGGGTCTTGTGTACTCTCAATGTTATGTAGTTATGCACCAAAATTAATTTTGGATGTAGTTTATGCATATAATGTTATATTATATTAATACTATGGTTAATTTTGTAATTGTGGTGCTAACTGAACCTATGGGAACAATCTTAGGGAATGTTATTGGACTATTGTCATTCACTTTGTGTAATTGTGAGCTCACCTATCGTGAGACCAATTATTAAAAATTGCTGTTGTGATGTTATTATTAGGCATACATTAGATACTATGCTAATGATGCACTTACCTTATCGGTTTGTCTTTATTAATATGGTTTCTAATATTTTGTTTAATTCATTGAATTATGTCTTTAAATTTTTCAATATCCT
Organism: Erythroxylum plowmanianum; assembly: GCA_025531925.1. Classification (NCBI taxonomy): domain Eukaryota; kingdom Viridiplantae; phylum Streptophyta; class Magnoliopsida; order Malpighiales; family Erythroxylaceae; genus Erythroxylum; species Erythroxylum plowmanianum. The sequence continues at coordinate 1,636 of JANVCQ010679439.1, read as the reverse complement.
ATCGATATTAGCTTTAGGGCATAATTTAATGATCTGGGTGATCTGTGTTATAATTTGGGACCCTTAGGTAGGATTGCAATTGCATGGGAACCTAGCTATGTTGTTTGCCTAATTTTGCTAATTGTTGATACATTTGCTAAATCTCCCTGCTTTATATCAATTTCCAGCTTTGAATTCTTTGATTAAGCTGAATGGGACGAATTATGAGGACTGGCTTGAATCCTTGAATCTTTTTTTGGTGGTTTCTAATGTTGATATTGCTCTTATTAAGGATGAGCCTGCACAACCCACTACTAAGTCGTCCACTGTAGATAGAGCTAAATATGATAAGTGGGTTCGTTCTAACAAGGTCTGTTTGATGACCATCAAGTACACAATGGAGAACACTATTAAAGAGAACATCACTGAAACTGATAATGCCAAAAAATTATCTAGTACAATATCTAGTGGTTAATCATCTATCTTCTTTTGAACTTGCTATATATATTTCAATTGTTCTTTGAGCTCCTTTCTTGAACAGTAGTCCTTTTCCTGGATTACCTTTTAGATATCGTAGGATCTTATAGATTGCCTCCAACACTTATGGCAAGTATTCAGTACCATTGTCAGTATAAAGGATTTGAATACTAGTTTGCAATTGATTTTTTTTGTAATCTTTGCTGTGCACCTATTCAAAATGGTGACAAACTCTTGAATAGTCAGTGTCCTCAAAATGATAAAGATAAGTCAGAGATAGAAAAAGTCCCATATGCTTCTGCTATTGGCAGTCTTATGTATGCTCAAGTCTATTCACGTCCTGATATTGCTTTTGTTATTGGTGTACATGAGAGATACTTGAGTAACCCTGGTGCATTAGCAAGCTGTGAAACGAGTTCTGAAGTACCTACAAGGTACTAAAGATTACATGCTCACTTATAGGATGTCCGATCACCTTGAGGTGATAGGTTATTCTGATTTTGATTATGGTGGCTGCCCTGATGATCACAAATCCACATCAAGATATATCTTTATGCTTGCTGGAGGAGTTGTATCTTGGAAAAGTGTTAAACAAACACTTACAACAACTTCAACTATGGAGGCAGAGTATATGGCTTGTTACGAAGCTACTTGATAGGCAATATGTGTAGTGCCCCCTGCTTGCGCAGTCTGTCATACCTCCTCTCCCGTCTCGCGGGAACTCTAGGAGACAATTCCTCAGATCGAGGCACCGAGGACTCCCTACTGGCTCCGACTGATCCTTGGTCAGCTGGTTGATCAATCTGATCACCTAAGACGGATGACCTATAATAAAACAATAATTCCGATCAATTTCTGCATTTCTCACAATAATTCATACCTAAATATTTAACTAGTCCCAACATATGCCAAACCATGCTCTGATACCACCTAAATGTAGCGCCCCCTTACCGCAGGGCATATATCGGGACGCCCGTAGGTCATTCCGATACATATCCTACGATAATAGTGAGCTACGAACAATCACTACTGTACTTCACATGGCATCATAATAATAAAACATCAGTATAAAAATCATTAATTTTTGAAACCCAAAATTTTCTCCATTTCATTTCACTAAAATCAAGACTTTACATATCTGTCAGTTTTTCACTGTCTGTACATTACTCCAAAAGCCTAA